>JADRCD010073598.1:357-15829 GCA_019843815.1 Montemys delectorum | reverse complement strand
ATATAACAAAAATTTTCATTTATTTGAACAACTGTACAGGAAATATATTAAAGCAATTATGCTCATAAGGTATCAAGAAATTTTAACAGTCTGAATACATATGTGCCTAAAAGTGGAGTTTATAAAGCTTATACATTTATAAAACATCCAACAGAGTCAAATAAGCACTAGATTGCTAAATAACTCAGATATTTGAGCATAAACACCTCAGAAATTAGAGAACTAGAGATATTAAAATGATTAAAAAGGCCCCAGAATCTACAGGAGGAAAATCAGTAGGATGTGAGTGAAATATGACATAACTTAGGTAACAGATATGACATCTCTGTACCAGGATGGTGCCATTAACAGACGCAGATGAATACAGGGAAGGATAGACATACAGGAAAGAAGACACATGTGCCAAGATACACCCTGTAGGTGTTACCACATAAACTCCATTTGCAGCCTTCATCTCTTCTTTGGGAAAAAGCACTGGGGATTGTCAAATGTATGTGCTGCAAGGGGTTGTTTGCAGTTAGCTATCACAAGCAACTAAATCGTAGGCACTACCACTCTTACTGTCTTCAGAGATTGGAACACTTACATGGTCTAGGATACAGAAATGCTGACAGGGTGTGTGAAGAGAAAGGTAGGTTCATCAAAAGGTTTCTAAGTAACACTTTCTTGGTGGCCACATCCACATTTTCAACCTCTGCTCTACGGCTTCTTTCTTGACAGTTATTTGTTATAAGAATTTTACCCAGAAAGCAAATTGAAGTTTTTCAGTCTTATTTGTAGTATGTTAGGTATTTATCTATACATACATACATACATACATACATACATCTACCATTTAAATTCATCAATAGTTTTTATGCTACTTTATCATATTTATCCATCACTGTAGTCATTTATAAATCTTCCTTACTATTCATGCATTTTAAATTAAATGGGGTACAGTAATTCATGTTCTCCTAAGTAGGTCAACATTTGTACTTACCAGAGTTTAATATTTTAATTACAGAAGTTATATATGATGATATGCACAAAGCTTAGCTGTGTATTAGAAAATGCACAACTTTCTGTAACCCAGACCTGTACAACAATTTGGAATATTACCACCCTCTCCCTACAGTGTCCTTACATGCTCTTTGTTATTTAAACCTAAACCTTGCTTCCTAGGGATGAATTTTCTTAGAATGAATTATATATATATAATACATACATACATATATGTATATACACATATATACATATATGTAATATATATTATATAATACATATCTACACATATATGTAATTCTATTATATATACAATTCTATAGAAGTATATATATAAATTATGAATGTGCTATGTATTGTTACATCTGGATTTTACACACCCTTATTTTTTAGATTGATCCATATTATCTTATGTAATGATAGGTGCTGCTTTTTTATAGATAAGGATTAACCAATGATATGAACATACATACCACATGTCTCTCCATGTGTTCAATCATTATCCCATTGATACTGATATGATGGTTTATTTACAGTTATCAATTCTTTAATAATGCCTTGAAAAGAGTGGGAAGATATTTTTTTTTGCCTTTGCCATTTGTTTGTTATAATATTAGTTGGAATAAGTCAGGCATATAAAGACAAATACTACACATTCTATCTCATCTGTAAATACTAAAATTAAGTGAATCTAAATGTAGGAAAGAGAACATTTTGGAGGATGGCAGTAGTGGAGATAAATTTGAGCTTGGGTCATGGGACCAAAACAGTTACCTAGACTTAATTAATACAATTGGGGCTCCCACAGTTCACAAGAGCTGACCGTATATCACTTTATTGACTCCCCTACCAGCATTTAAACTTCTTAATTGTTAATTGTTGTAGAGTTGTAAGATGACATTTCAAAATTCCAGGCAGGCATTTTGCCCTATGCTACAGATTACCTTTTGACTCTGTCTAAAATATCCTTTGGTGCACAAAGTTTAAATTATGAGCCAGTCTGTTTTACTCTTGTGTTTCCTCCTATTACTTCTGTGTTTTTATTTTCTTCTCCTGAGTATTTATTGCATCTTCTGTATGTCCAATTGTACAAGTGTCAAACTTCAGAAGATGTGGGGGAGTTTTTGATGCTCTCCTTCCTTGAGATATTCTTTACTGATTCTATTAGTCTTCTGCTTGGTGGCATTCCTTTTTGGCTTTCCACCATCACTGGTTACACTTTAAAATCCATGTATTCTAGATTGTCTAGTGTTTTCAGGGTGGACCACACCTAGTTCTTCAAATACTAAGAAACTTTCATTCTATGAAAACGGTCTTAGAGACCATTATATTCCTTAAAACAGCGGGCACAGGGTTGGTTTTAACTGACAGACTATCTTTGAGTGACAAACTATCTCTTTCAAAGGAGCTTCAGCTTCTATTTGAATTCATTACCTTTAGCTAAATCAAGATTTAATTCTATCCCACTTATGTACGTATTTCATGCTGAGCCACTTGGATAGGATTTATTTATAAAATTTAGGAGTTGTTCTATTCTGCAGCTTTGTTTTCTGGATTTTGTCCCTTTTTATTTTCTTCAGGTGTGATTTCATGGAACTTTGTTCTCTAATTCTTTCAGTGAGAAAGTGTTTCTTTTAACAAGTGCTTTAGGTTTTAGCTATTTACATATTAATAGCTGTAACAAATATTCAGTTTTCCTTACATATTTTGATACTTCTCCAGGCACTGCCTCCTTTTGCTCATTCTCTGTCTTATTTTTTTATTTCTAAGAGAACTGGAAGATATTATGCAGAGGAAAACAAGCCATCTTGGTGCTCCCTCTACCATCCCAGAAGCAAAATTTTGACTCTCAGCTTCTTCAAGATATCATTGTCACAATCTCTAGCATGTTCAATTACAAGCACTCTTGGAGACAAATCACTGTTTCTTTCTTTTTTTTTTTATCCCTGAATACGTTCTTTTTGTAAGTTTGTACATCTTCTTCTGAAATACTTTATCTATTCCACAGACCTAACTTTTCCTCTTTAGAGGATTTGGTCAGTTGAAGACATGTTATCCTCTTTTGCTATTAAAAATCTAAATGGCTCCTATAAGCCAGAAACTGGCAAGAATTTTCTTTATTGACATGCTGCAGGAGACTTCTTGAAATTGGAGCTTATTCAGAATTAAAAGACCCTAGAGAAAACAAAGGAAGAAGATGCCCATTTAACTCTGGAATTGCCTCTTTCCTAAAGCCTGCTTCATAATGTTGGCTTCCAAGTTATGAGACATACATTTATGAGAAATAATTTGCATTTATTTTATAACATCGGATATCTACCGACTAACCCCCTATCCCTGTCATGTTAAGATAGATGAAGAACCTAAGTGTCCATTGTAATAACTGAATCTGGTATGATCACCCAAGTTTGTCAAATGGATTATTGGTTGAGAAGTCAAACCCTCTCAGCTCAGCTGTCCATGTGTGCAATCTGGAACAGAGTCCCCTTCTTGCCTCTGACAGCATCTAGGCATGAAGTAAAACAGACAATATTTTGGGCAACTGTGTTGTAAATCCCTTCATCTTCAATGATAGTATATTTGTTGTAAACACTTTTATCTACAATGATAACACATAGTATGTTTATTGTTATCAGTCCATTGAGAGTTCCATACAATGAGTTTTAACCATATCACTGCCTCCTCCAACTTTTCCTGTATTCATCATCATGTCTCTGCCTGCCAAATTTTCAATTTATGATTTCTTTTTGCTAGCTTCTAAGTTTTCCATTTAGAAGGAACTAGTGTGGTGTTGGGGTCAAGATTCAAGCATTCACAGAGACAGCAGTGTAGCAAAACAGAAGTTTTTATTGTGGCCATGCTAACTTGTTCTCCATGGGAGCTGGCGAAAAGCAGTCTAAACTCAGCTGGGGAATTCTTATATGGTTCCATCATGACCTTCGCAAGCAAGTAAACCTTAATACAGAAGTTGAACATTTTTTTTTACAAGTTTTTAACATCTCTGTGGTCTACCAGTTTCACAAAGCTTGTTTCTCAAGTCAGGCCAACCTAGCTTTCTGAAGGTCTTTGTGGTCTGTTGGTTTGAAAAACAGTCTGTACAATAGGAAAGTAAATTTAATTTTACCTAAGAAATACAAGTACAAATATTAAGACTCTGGAAATAAGTCTGGAAGCTGAAAAATAGGAAGGTTAGGGGCTCTGTTATTATTTAATGCATATTAAATCAACAGAGAAAGAAGAAATGGAAGAGTCAGCATCTAACAGAACAATAAGGGGGCTTTTGTTTAATGACTCTCTTTCCTACTATTGTCACCTTGCCATGTAAGACTGGTGAAAAGAAGGTGCTTGCTTGGTGATGTGTTGCTCACAGTGTGGACAGTCTAGTTCACAGGGTCTGTCTCCAGTGACATTTACGACACAGGGTGCACCACAATAAGCAGAGTCTGTGAAAATTCTTTCTACATCTTGCCAAGAATTCAATCTGTTTCAGCATTTTGCAAACTAACAAAAGCTGTTGCTATGTTATCACTCTAAAAGATGAAGCGACATAGTCATACGCAGGCTTCCCCTTGAATGGTAAATTGCCACACACTGATAGACACAGCACTTAGGAAACAGCATCTGAACATGTCTGTCAGCAGCATGTTAACTATTTTCAGTGCAAACTCAATACCTGATTGATGATGCCTAACCTAGTCTACACCCTCCCACTGAGATTAGCAATAGCCTCTTTAGAAACTTCAACAACTTTGATGAGTGCAAAATTCAAATCTAGGAGTAGAAACAGAAGGAAAAAATATTGTAAGGCCAAATTAAAAAGGAAAATGTTAGTAGTTATGTGGTGGATATACATTTCTAATTCATGAAAGAAACTAATAAAATTGTGAAAAAAATTCTCGATGCACATAATAAGGAGGGATAATATATGAGAAGTCTTGAAGAAAATAAGTATACATCCCTCAACTTGATGTGATTCTGGGCAGGGAAATACACAGGCTAACTGCAGATCCTCACCTCTCCCTCAGCTCCTCCCAATCCAACCCCCAGGCTTACCCTCAGGTCTGTAGAAGATCACCTGCTATACCCTCCCTTCCCCATTTGCCTCCATTCCCAGTAGACTAGATACATCTTTCCCTCCAAACTTCCTTCTTCCCAATTCATTGCTTTATCTCAGCTACAACTCCAACAGACATTCCCTAAGAACCCACAGGCCAAAGAAGTATTTAGGCTAATTGCAGATTATCATCTCTCTCTCCATTCTTGCAAGTCCAAACCCATATTTTCATCCCCAGCTGTGAAGCTGATCTTCTGTTTTGTTCTCCCTTCACTATCAGGAGACTAAGCGAATTCTCATAGAAGACTCTATGTTCCTCCCCTACTTAGACCATCTTTAGCACTTCCCATAGCCCATCTCCATCTCTTACTGTCACCTCTCAATACATAGAAAGACATTTTACCTGGAACCCCCAGAGGTCATGATCATAGATGAGTTTCCTACCAAGCAATACACAGACACCAGAACCTTCTAAGAACCAAAGAGGGCAACTGTAATAGGAAAAAAATCCAGTTAAAAATATCCAATCAATAATATAAGACCAGATATCAGCAACTAAATTATTGTCTTCACAACCCCAGATGCCTAGACACCAGCATGAAAACACAGTTAATAACAGCCAAGACAATGTGTCTTCACTAGAGTCCAGAAAGCCTACCATAGCAGGACGTGAGTGTTTCAATATAGATAAACCACAAGAAAAAGATACTAAAATATGTGAATATAAAAGAAGTCCTTAAAGGAAAAAAATGACTAAATACCTTAAGGAAATCTATGGAAACACAAATAAACAATAGAAAGAATGAATACAACCATTGAAGACCAGAGAGTAGAAATAAAATCAATAATAAAATGAAAAAAAAAAACAAACTGAGGAAAACCTGGAAATAAAAATATCTAGGAACTTGAACAGAAACCTCAGAGACAAGCATTATCAACAGAGTACAAAAAGATGCACAAAAGAATCTTGGGTGTTGAAGACATACTAGAATAAATAAATGCCTTGGTGAAAACAAGTGTTAAGTCTGAAAATTTATTGACACAAACATCCAGGAAAGCTGAAAGAGTATGAAAAGACCAAATCTAAGAATAATAGAAATAGAGAAAGGAAAAGAATCCCAGCTCAAAAGGCCAGAAAATATTTCCAACAAAATTACAGAAGTAAAATTTCAAAATCTAAAGAAGAAGATGTCTATAAAGGTTAAAAAAAAAAGCATAAAGAACACCAAATACATTAGAATGAAAAAGAAAGTCCCCTGGGCATATAATAATCAAAATAATAAATGTACAGACCAGTGAAAATATTAAAAGCTGCAATGGAAAATGACTCAAGAACATATAAAAGCCAACCTATTAGAATTACATCTAACATCTCAAATGGATATTCTAAAGCCAGAAGACCCTGAACCAATGTGCTACAGACTCTAAGAGACCATTGATAGCCCAGACTATTATACCTAGCACAACTTTCAATCACCATAGATGGAGAAAATGAGACATTCCACAAACAAACAAACAAATGAAAAAACTAAATTTAAGCAGTACCTACAAAGCTATCCTTACAGAAGGTGCAAGAAATAAAACTTAAACCTGAAGGGATTATTCACACTTAAAATAACAATAACAAATTATCAAATAAAAAAATGAAAACACATACATATACAAACACTCCACTACCACTAACACCATGACTACCACTACCACCACCACCACCAACATCAACAACAAGAGCAACAACAACAACAAAGAATAACAAAATAACAGGAATAAACAATCACTGCACATTGGTATTTATCAGCATCAATGGTCTCAATTCCCAAATAAAAAGACACAGACTAACAGAATGAATTTGAAAACAGAATCCATCTTTCTGCCATATCCAAGAAGCATTCCTTAACATCAAGTATGATATCATCTCAGGATAAAAGGATAGAAAAAGAAATTCCAATAAAATGGACCTAAGAAGCTAGCTGGTATAACCATTTTAATATCTAACAAAGTGGTTTACAAACCAAAACTAATCACAAGCGATAGGAAAGGATACTACACACTAGTCAAAGAAATATTCACCAAGATGACATTTCAATTCTTAATATATCTGCACCAAATGAAAGGGCACCCAAGTTTATGTAAGTAGAACTTCCACAGCTTAATTTACATGTGAACCTGCACACACCGAAAGTGGGAGATTTCAATACTCTACTCTCATCTATAGACAGGTCATCCATACAAACAAATAAACAAACAAAACAAAACAAAAACTGAACACACCCCAAAAACTTAAAGAGAGAAATGCTGGAGCTAACTGGCATTATAATCCACATGGACCTATTTACAGAACAATTCATTTAAAAATAAAAGAAGACTATACCTTCTTTTCAGCATCTCATGGAACTTGGTCCAAAATTAGCAACATACTTGGACACAAAACAAGTCTCAACAGATACTACAAAATTGAAACAACACCCTGCATTCTATCTGACTACCTCAGATTAAAGATTGATATCAACAACAGAAAGCTTATAAACTCCTGGAAATTGAACACTTACTACTGAATGAAAATGGGCCAAGACAGAAACTAAGAAAATTAAAGACTTTTTAGATTATAATGAACATGAAAACACAAAATATCCAAACTTACAGAAAACAATGAAGGCAATTCTAAGAGCCAAGTTCCCAGTACTTCATACCTTCATAAAAGTTCCACATACCTAACAGCATACCTGAAAGATCTAAAATAAAAAGAAGGAATAACTCTCCAAAGGTTTAGATGGCAAGAAGTAATCAAAGTCAGGGCTGACATCAATAAAATTGAAACAAACAAGCAAAAAAAAAAAAGAAGAAGAAGAAGAATAAACAAATCGAAGAGTTGGTTCTTTGCGAAAAATCAATAAAACTGAAAAACCTTTATACAAATTGACTAAAATGGAAGGAGATAATATCCAAATTATCAAAATTACAGGTGAAAGGGAGGAAATTACAATAGACATTGAGGAAACCAAGGGAATCATAAGGATGTGCTTTAAAAATTTATATTCCACAAAATTGGAAAACTGAAAGAAATTAATAATTTCCTTGATACATATCATTTACCAAAGTTAAATTAAGATTGGATAAGCAATTCAAACAGACGTGTAAACCCTAGTAAAATACAAGTAGTCATTAAAAGTCTCCCAACTAAAAGAAGCCCAGGGCTAAATGGTTATTGCTATCAGACTTTTAAAGAAGAGTTAATGGCAATACTCTTCAAACTATTCCCCAGAGAGAAACAGAAGGAACATTGTCCAATTTGTACCATGATGCCACAATTACCCTGATACCCAAACAACATAAAGACCTACGAAAGAAAGAGAATTAAACACCAATTTTCCTTTTAAACAGAGATGCAAAAGTTTTCAATAAAATTCTTGTAAACTGAATAAAACAAAGTGAGTTCCAGGACAGCCAGGGGGACACAGAGAAACCCTGTCTCAAAAAACAAAACAAAACAAAACACACACACAAAAAACAAACAAACAAAAAAAGACATCAGAAAGATCATCCAACATGATCAAGTTCATGGGCTTCATCCCAGAGATTCATGGATTTTGCAACACATGTAAATAGGTAAAAGCAATCAACCATATAAACAAACTGAAAGGAAAAAAACCATGACTATTTCATTAGATGCAGAATTGTTCTTTGACAAAAATCCAGCACCCCTTTATGTTAAAAGTTCTGGAAACATTGGGGAATACAAGGGACATACAACCAAAAAGGCAGTTTACAGAAAGCTCACAACCAATATATATGTAAATTAGGAGATACTCAAAACAATTCCACTAAAACCAGGAACAAGTTTGAGTTGACCAATCTCTCCATATCTATCCTATAGGGTACTTGAAGTCTCATCTGAGCAATAAGGACACGACAAACAAAACAAGAAAGAAACCATGGAAATAGCATCTTTTACTATAACCTCAAATAATATAAAACATTTTGGGGTAACTCTAGCTAACCAATCAAGTGAAGGAATTGAATGTAAAAAGTTTGACATTGAAGACAGAAATTGAAGAAAGTATCAGAAGATGGAAAGATCTCCCACAGTCATGGATCAATATGATCAATACAGTAAAAATGGCCATCCTACCAAAAGTAATTCATAGATTCAATGCAATCCCCATCAAATTTTCAACAAAAATCTAAGCAAGCCTTGAAAGGGCAATTAAAGCTTCATATGGAAAGAAAATACAAATGCAATCATGAATAATCAAAGAAATTCTGGAGATATCACCATCACTGATTTCAAGTCGTACTACAGAGTTATAGTAATAAAACCGTCATGATATTGGCACAAAACTAGAAACACTGATCAAGGGAATCGAACTGAAGGCCCTGATGAAAATTCACATATACATGGATGTGGCTTTTTATTAAAAAGCCAGAAATATACACTGGAAAACAGACTGCATCTTCAAACAGTGCTGGTCATGCTGGACAACTTCACGTAGAAGACTTCAAGTAGACTCATCCTTAGTACACTACACAAAACTCAACTCCAAATGGATTAAAAAACACTGAGCATGATAGAAGAGAATAACCTTGAAAACACTGGCACAGGAAAAGACTTTCTGAACAGAACTACATTATCACAGGCAGGAAGATCAACAATTAATGGGACTGAAATTTTTTTGCAGGACAAAGGACACCATCATTTAGACAAAGCAGCAGACTATAGAATGATAAAATTGTTTTTGTTATTGTTGTTGTTGTTGTTTTACCAACGATATATCTGATAGTGGGCTGATATACAAAATACATTAAGAACCCAAGAAACTAAATGTCAAAAAAAACAAACAAACTGGATATCAAGATTTAAAAAATGGGGACAGATCTAAAGAGAGTTCTCAATCGAAGAAGCCCAAATGTCTAAGACACTTAAAGAATTGTTGAACATCCTTAGTCAAATTAAAAGTACTTTGAGATTTCATCTTACACCAGACAGGATGGCTAAGATAAATAAAATACGTGGCTGTTCATGAAGTAAGGGGAAAAAAACCTCATCCATTGCTGGTGGGACTGCAAACTTGTACAACTACTATGGAAATTAATGTGGAGATTCCTCAGGAAGATGGGGATCAATCTACCTCAAGATCCAGCTATACCACTCAATTGTCCTATCACAGCGACACTTGCTCAAATGTGTTCACGCTTCTCTATTCATTCCAAACAAGTTAGATGTCCCTCAATGGAAGAGCAGATAATAAAATGCAGTATATTTACACAATGGTGTATTACTCAGCTGTTTAAAAAGGGTAAAATGAAATTCACAAGTAAATTGATCAACGTAGAAAAAATAATCCTGAGTAAGGTTTCCCAGACCCGGAAATATGACTACAGTATGTTTTTGCTTATGTGTAGGTATTAGCTGTTAACTCAATGACAACCATGCTACTGTCCGTAAAAACACAGAGGGTAGGTATAGATTAATGGACTAAGATGGACAGATTGATTTCTCTAGGAATGGGAAATAGTAATTATGGTTGCAGGAGTAGGCATTGGAGAATAAAAGGGAGACAAGGATGAAGAACGAAATATGGGGAGAGACAACTAAGGGATATTTGATGGTTGATGGTGCTGTGGAAACCTAATGCAGTAGAAACTTATTAAATATTTACATATATGAAGACAATCTAAATGAAATCATCAAATAATGAGGGAGATAGAGTCCCAACTGGATAGATCTTATAACCAAATAAAGCTTCCAGTAGTGGGACTGTGTTTCATGTAATTGAGTTGCTTGCCAAAGGGGACACCACAAATTGATAGCAAGGTGCTAATGCTGAAAACAAGGCCTATACATCCAATTGAACCTGGAGATGTGAAGCTAGTGCCCACAGAGAGCCTTCACACCGACATTCAAACTACCTTTGGTACAGGAAGGGACTCTTCATGCTCTCAAACCAGAAACATAAATATAAAGCCAGCTACAAACCCTTTATCTACAATGATGTTCTGCCTGTAATATATGCTAGGGTAATTGTGGTACAAAGCCTGAGGGAACAATCAACCAATAACTGATTTGACTTAAGACCCATTCCAAACTCACACCTGACACTGCTTGGGTAGCCAGGAACCTGAGACTGGATGGCCGAGGAACCTAGAGTAAAATCAAATACTGTTTAAAACAATACTAGCCCATAAAAAGATGACATTCTGCTCTCCTTATAGATCAGTTCCTTGCTCAGGCACCATCATAGAAGCTTTCTCCTGCATCATATGAAAGCAATACAGAGACCCACAGCCAGAAAATGTGCAGAGCCTGAGAGACCTTGGAACATTCAGCCCTAAATATGATATCTCCATCGAATCTCTCCCTGTAGATAATCCCTCAGGAAACCCAAGGAAGAATAGAATGAATGGGTGTCATTTCCAGAGTGGATGGAGGACACCAAGAATACAAGGCCCTCTAAACCAACATTTTTGGTGCACATTTGAAGGCACAGAGACTGAAGTAACATGTACAGGGCCTGCATGGGTTTGTACAGATGGTATCCTGTAGCTGAAAGGAGAAGTAAACATATGCCTACATTTCTAGTCTAGAAGCTACTTCCGATTGATAACCACGTGGAAATGAAAATTTGGTTACCTCTAAAGGAGTCTCAATTGGGAAATAAACGTTTTTTAAAAAAAATTGGTCCTTTGTGAATTTCATCATGCACCCAATCCCTTGTCCCTCTATATCCATCCTCTACCCTTACAACCTCCTACACAAAGAAAGAAAAACAAAACAACAAATCAAGAAAATCTCACCATGGAAGATGAAGTGGGTCACAGTGTGTCACAAAATATACTCCTTTGTCCAAACAGCTTCACTTGCAAATGTACATTGCAATGAGTTTTGGTTTGACATCCCTGGCTTCTGCCACACTTTCAATACTGGATCTCCACTGGACTTCTCTCAGGTAACCTGTTGTCGTCCTGTGTCATGGAGATCCTTCTGCTTTAGATCTGCAGGACTGGCCCCCTCATCACTCAAAATGGGCTATCTCAAAGTCCTGGATCTGGGCCCAGGTAGTTGCTGAGATAGTCTATTTGCCAGCCCTCCTGCACACTCACCAGCAGGGTGAGCTCTCGACTTCTCCTGTGGTGAAGAGTAGAGCCATTTCTCTTGCTCTCATGCCCTTGGGGCCACCTCATCTGTGCCCCCTTCACCAGGGTCAGCTCTACTGTGCTGTCCACCTGAGGTGCAGGATGCACACTTCTTAGTACTGCAGCCAGAGGGGAGGGGGACAGGTCTTCCTCTCCTATGCTCTCAGGATAAGCTCTCCAATGCTTCCCAGGTGAGAGGTAGTGCCAGCTCTCTGCCTGCTGCAGGAGTTGAGGTTGGGGCATCTCTTCTGCACAGACCCAGACATGGCACTCTGCAGCAGCAGACTGGCTAGGTGTCAATGCAAACTACTCATATCTGGCTGTCCCTCACCACTCTTTCATCTCAAGCTCCTCCTCTCTTCATAAGGCACAAACTGTTCAGTTTCTCTTTGTCTTCCATCCTTCCACCACCTATTTGCTTACTTATTTCTCTGTCATGACTCCACAATCTACTTGCTTGCCAAGAAATAAACCACTCTTATGGTTAGGATGTATGCCCAGCCAAGTCAAAATGAACTCAACGACATCTCTGAAGTTCCTTTTACACAATGTTGTATATCAGTGCATTCCCTTTCTTCTTCTTCTTCCTCTCCTCCTTTTCCTCCTCCTTCTCCTTCTTTATTCTCCTTCTCCTCCTTTTCCTTCTTCTCCTTCTTCTTATATTTTTTTAAGTCCAGTCATTCCCATCCCAGTCTGCCTTCTGACTGTCCCGCATCCCATTCCTCTTCCCCCTGTCTCCAAGAGGATGTCCCCTTCCCCCATCCCTACCCCATGAGACCTCCCCACTTGTGGGGCCTCAGGTTTCTTGAGGGTTAGGTGTGTCTACTCTCACTGAGGCCAGGCCAGGCAGTTCTCTGCTGTATATGTGTGTTTGTGTGTGGGTGGGTGCCTCATATCAGCTAGTGTAAGCTGCCTCCCCTGAGATATTTTTCATTTTTAATCTATTTTCCCTTTGTCTTTTTTGATTCACATACACACATACACTCATATATATCTTTTCATTTAAACATTTAAATTTCTTCCTCTTCCTCCTCCTCCTCCTCTTCCTCTTCCTCCTCTTCCTCCTCCTCCTCCTCCTCCTCCTCCTCCTCCTCCTCCTCCTCCTCCTCTTCCTTCTTCTCCTTCTTCTTCTCCTTCTTCTTCTTCACTTTTACTCCATAGATCCTTTGTGTATCTTACATGGCTTCCAGTTTAGTGCTTTTACATTGTTCCTGAGTTGTAAAATCATAGATCCTGTTTCTTATGCCTTCTTTTAGGGTGTTTTCCTTCTCTTTGTCGGTCTTATCCAATTCCAATGTGCTAGTTTTTGTTTTATTTTATTATATTTTATTATTGTCTATTAGAAGCCTGTGTGTCTTCTAATGAGAAACAGAAAGAGGGTGAATCCAGAAGAGAGCAGAGGTGGAAAGGAACTGGAAGGAGTAGAGGGAGGGAAACCATAATCAGTGTATTCATGTGAGAAAAAAATTATTTTCAATATAAAGGGGAGTTTTTAGAACATAAAAAATCAAAGTATACCTTAAGAAATACAGTCTCCTAATTTTAGTTTTGATTTTTAAAAACCAACAAAATACGTTAGATACAATTATGAAATTTTTTAATGATGTGTTTTGGTAGTTCTTATATCCCCAATCCTCCTTTTACCCCTGTTTCCACTTTTCCTCTGAGAGACCTAATAGAGAAACATAAGCTTATGCAGAGGACTAGGTCCCAGGGTGAAACACATCTGGCCAGCTGTAGTTGCTGGGAGTCACCAGTCCTACCACATTCCTTTAGATAGGTTTCCTAGCAACCCAGGAGTCACTGGTCCTACTGTATTTTTTTTATTAGATATTTTCTTTATTTACATTTCTTTTTTATTAGATTTTTTTTAAATTCATACTTCAAATGTTATCCCTTTCCTGATTTCCCCTCCGAAAAAAATTCTTATTCCCTCCTCCCCTCCCCCTGCTCACCAACCCACCCTCTCCTGCTTCCTAGCCCTGGCATTCTCCTACACTGGGGCATAGCACCTTCACAGTACCAAGGGCCTCTCCTCCCACTGATGACTGACTAGAACATCCTCTGCTATATATGCAACTGGAGCCATGTGTCCCACCATGTGTAGTATTTGGTTGGTGGTTGGTGGTTTAGTCCCTGGGAGCTCTGAGGGTACTAGTTAGTTCATATTGTTGTTCCTCCTGTGAGGTTGCAAACCTTCTGCTCCTTGGGTCCTTTCTCTAGCTCCTTTATTGGGGACCCTGTGCTCAACCTACTGCATTCTTTTTTTGAAAGCAAATTAATTTATAAAAAAAAAAAAGGAAAAAGAAAAGAACAAAAGAAAGAAAATTTTACAGAAGACTTTGAACAGAAGAAAGGTGCGGAGGGAGATGCAGAGGAAGGAAAACACATACCGTTTCAAAGGGTGTTAATCACTCCTTTTCTGAAGCAGCTGTTAATCAATGAACAGATGTTCTCCATAAACCTCTTACCCAATCATATAATGACAATGCTTAGAAACCCCCATTTGTACTTTTTTCCTTTAAAAACCCCATCCCCTAGACCTCATGATTGAGTTTCTTATCCTGTTGCATCAGGAAGGTTTGTGACCCAAGCACTCGAGCTTGAATAAAGACTCTCAAGTGCTTGCATAGGAGTTGTGGTTCATGGTGGTCTCTTTGGAGTTTTTGCAATCTGGGCACAATACCTCCCTAATTTTTCTTTCTTCATATCCCATGTGTCTTTTTCACTCCACACCAAACCTCGTTCATACCAACTATAGTCCTCACCTGGTGTCCTTTATGCATCTTTAGATTTTACTCACACATCGTTTGAACATGTATACATAATAGGTTAGGTTCCATGCCGCAGGCTGGCTAATCTGGGCCTCCCTCAACCCGCAGGAGAACAAGGTCCTAGTCAGGTTGACAAAACGTAGGCAAAGAAATAATGAAACATATTTCTCCATATGGAAGAAATATGGAAGTGCAGGATCTAAATGTATTTCTCAAAAATGGCATCAGACTTTTACAGTCAATACAAAAGAGAAATGAAAAATCTGGCAGCTCAGTGATCAGGGTACATCTGAAGCCATCTAAAACACACTGGGTCTAAAGCAGCCACCTCTTCTGGATAGGCACTGCTCCCCCCTCCAGCGCCTGAGTGCTCTTGGGGGGGGGGGGGGGGGGCAGTTGTCGACCACACGAGACTCGAAGCACAAATGTTCTCTCTCAAATCTAAATGTATAACTAAGTCTAAGTACATGCACAAAGTGAGAACCAGGCTTATATAGTATACAGAAAACAGGGCGAATGACAAAAGTCA
>JADRCD010073594.1:0-10796 GCA_019843815.1 Montemys delectorum | reverse complement strand
TGCCACTGGATCTAGGAAGGGAGGAAGGAGACTTCAGACCTTTGCGTTTTTTTCTTTCTCACACTCCACCTACTTTAACCTTCCTGCCCTTTCCTAAATGCATGTTTTGCTGGACATTGTTTTCCTCTTTTACATGGTGCTTCTCAGACTGTCCACCTTACTCAAATTTTTGTCCTGTTACCCATTCCCAGCTCCGATTCTAGTTGCTGCTTCTTAGGGAAGGAGAATCCAGAATTAAGATCCCAGCACCCTGTGCAGTGTGCTAAAATCTCTAAGCACAGGGACTTACTGAACCATGTTGATTATGTCACTCATGAAGTCTGAGGACCAGACAAGACTGCTTCAGAGGACATGAATGGTGGCAACAGGAGATGCACTCACCACCTTTGAGGCATTTGTGGTGAAAGCTTGATGCAGACCGCTCAAGATGAAGGGGCTGTGTTACAAACCCCAAGTTCCTCCATGGTCCAAGGCACAGTGATGCTAGGAGAGGGAAGCCAAGACTTCAGTATATTTTGTTTAATAACTTCCAGATTCGACTTTTCAATGTGGCAATTTAAAGTGTTCCCAACCATTGACTGGGAAGTGCTTCTCCCAAGGCAGTGATAGATGGTTTGTTTTCATACATGTCACAGGCCATGCCGATGCCATCACAGACCCATGGCCTTGCTATAGATGCATCACCAATTACTTAGCTTGCCCACATTTAACAGATTAATAAAATGTTTGATTCAGTGCAAACCCCAGCATACTTGTTTTACATTGACTCAAAAGCATGTTTTACTAAATCCACTGTGCCGCCAGGTCTTATCCTGCATCCACAGACCAACAGACTCAAACAGGTAATATTTGCATACAAAACTGCCTGCACTTTATTTTTCTATTTTTTTAAACTGGAGTCCAAAATCTTATAAAGTTCAGGTGCATCTTATCTGTGTTTCAGTATGTAGCACTGGGTATGTTTGCACTGGTGTGAAATTGGTCTCTAGAACTTCCACCTCACAACTAGGCCACTTCGATGCCAGCTAAATGGCTCCTGTTCCTTCCCCTTTCAACTCCTAGTTACCACCTTTCTGCTTCGTGTTTTGTGAACTTGCCTGCTTTAGAATCATATAGTCCTTGTCTGTCTGTGGCTACTTACTTCATTCAGTGTAATGTCCTCAAGCTCAACTAGCACTGTAGCATGTAAGAGAGTTTTCTTTTTGAAGGCTGAATGAGATGCTACCATATTTTGATTATTGATTCATTTATTGGTAGACAGACATGGGTTATTTGCACTTCTTGGCTGTGAAGAACTTGATCGCACATATACATATTGATTTGAGGCCTTACTTTAGATTGGGTATACACCCAGTAGTGGGATTGTTAGATCATATGATGTCTTAGTTACTTTTCTGTTGCTGTAAACACCATAATCAAACCAACTCATAGAAGAAAGGCTTCATTTGGGATTTAAGGTTCCAGAGGATTTCAGTCAATGATAGTGAAAAGCAGGCTGCAGGAGGTTGGAATAGCAAACAGGACTCACATTTTAATCAACTAATGGAAGCAGAGAATTTAGCATGGCATAATCCCTCAAAGCTTACCCCCAGTTAAATACCTCATCCAACAAGGTCACACCTCCTAATCCTTCCCCAAAAGTTCTACCAACTGTGGACCAAGTATTCAAAGATATGAGCTGATGGGGACTATTCTAATTCAAACTACCATGTATGATAGTTCCTTTTTGTGTGTATGTGTGTATGTATGTGTGTACATGTGTATGTGCTTGTTTGTGTGTCTGCATATGTATATGTGTGTGCATGCTTGTGTACGTACGTGTGTGCATGTGTATGTATACATGTGTGTATGAATGCATATGTATATCTCTCTGAGTTAGTAGTGTGTGTATGTGTGTGTGCTTCTAGATGTGTAGGTTCTCCCTGTTTTGCAAACACACTTGAACCAATTCTCTATCAGCTAGGCATCCCACAATTTAAGGTGATTCTGATTCAAAGATACATAGGTGAAGATGCAAAGTTCTTCCTTGGGTTTAGTTATTTGATAGGACAGACCCTAGAACAGATCCTAGGACAGATCTGGAAAACTGTTCACCTCTAAAGTTGATGTGTCACAAGGGTAAATGGCCAGATGAGGACTAGGTAAGTCCGGATTGAAAGCATCCCCGTGGAGCTAGGCATGAACCATGCTCAGCATGCTGATGTCTTCACTAAACTGGAAGTTCTTTAAGTCTCGTTCAGGCATACATTAGGGAAGCTATATTATTGAGAACCAGTCAGTGATGGCTGGGGCAGGGGACTTACTGGCTGGGAAGGAGCCAGGGTAAGTTGCTACTCTAGCGTGGAATGTATGCTAGAACTCAGGAGGCAAACAATCACATGATTACAGAAAAGTAGTCATTTGGCTTATGTTCCCTCTCTCGTTCCTGAATGAGGGAGGTGGCAGACGAAAGCTCTGTATTTATCGTCATTGCTTGATCTTGTGCCCATTCAGGAACCCACAAAAGAAACTATCACCCAGGAGCCCATCAAACAAACTTCCACCATCTAGGGGCCCATCAAAGAAAATTCCTACCATCAAGGAGCTCATCAAAGAACCTCTCAGAACCAGGAAGCTCTAAGAAATTAAGAATTTTACAACAGGAAATGAAGGTAAAGATTGTAGAGTGAAAAAGAAATATATCCACAGCCACTATTCCTCAGGAGATTACAGGGTTAGATATTCTACACCAGGAAATGATCAAAGGCAGAAGCCTATTTCTTGTTATAAATTACAGTACTGCAACAACTTTTTTATTCTGGCATATGCATCATATTTGGATCAAGATCTTATCTTATTCTCTGGAGAGCCTCTAAATCAATTAAACAATGTTCCTGCCAATCTCATTACTGTTGTGAATGGCCATTGCTTGTATATGATTCAATATTATATCAGTAAAATTGGAACTCCTAGAATTTGCATGTTTAGGCAGAGAAAATTCTAGAAGAGGAACCATTTCTTTTCTGATGGACAAGAACAAGGAATATGAATTTACTAGCTTAAAATAGTGAAAAGCCCAGTTAATGATGGCTGGGGCAGGGGACTCACTGGCTGGGAAGGAGCCAAAATAAGATGCTACTCTAGGGTGGGATGTATGCCAGAACTCAGGAGGCATACAATCACATGATTACAGAAAAGCAGGTTTCCTTGGAAGGTGCCGAGAAGTTGGTTGGTTAGAAGAGGTGAATATAAAAGGAAACAAAGACCTAATATAAGGCCTTCATTATATGCCTTTGATATTTGAGGACTTTTAACCCTGAACACACCTCTAATTCAGTGAGAAGGTTCTATATGCTTTAGAGAAATAATGAAGGGGGCAGGGCATATGGAAAGGTTTGGTCTAAGTTTTGAGATTTGATGAACGAAGTCATGGGCTGTTCATTGAGCACATTATTCAGAGGAGAAATATTCCAGGTGCCCTCTGTGGTGCTTGGTTTTGGATAGGAAGGGACAGGATGTATCTGCACTTGCTCTGGCTCTCTGCATTTGGTCTTAATGCCTGTCACTCTGGCTCTGTTTTCATTTTTTGTCCTGTGTTATTGGCAAGATCTCCAGCACAGGATACCGAAGGACTGACCAGAATATCTGCATTTGTGCTCTGCTGTTTTCATATGGAAGGGGTGATGTTCCATTCTGAATCCCGGTGACTATTATCCACCATTAGAGCAATAATGCTAATAGGGTCAACGTCTATGGCCTGCCTCATGGTTTTGGACTCTTACTTGGTATTTTTAAATGTTTTACTCAGTCCTAGTCTTTCCTGTGGGTTATTGGGGTGTCTCGTGCCTGGTCCCTACGGGCTAGGGTTGTTCATGGAGGCAGGATGTGGGACTCTGAGGTTTTAACTGCGCTTAGCCTATACTAGTGCCCCTTGGGCATCGGGCTATGGGAAGCCTTGGGATCATGCTCCGGGGGTTGGGGAGCACAGTCTGAGGTCCCCGTGGACTGCTGGAGCCAGCTCGGGGATCTCTGTGCCTGCAGAGAGGCCGAGGCGGCTAGTTTTCAGGCTCTTGGGCCCCCAGGCGCTGCTGGGTGTGGAGGGAGAGCTGAGAACCGGTTGGAGCAGGATGGATCTAGCCCAGGGCCAAAGGGGAAAAGGGGAAAGGGTATCCCTTTGGGTCTCTTGGGGAGGAGAGTCCTTGGCTTGTTCTGCAGGAGGCTTGGCTTGGTGGAGGCCATGGCCGGGAGCGCTGAGAGCCCTTCTCCAGGAGACTAGTGTCTCTTCAGAGGAAAGCCTGTTCCATGGCTCCCCACTGCGGATCCTCATGGAAAGAGACAGCCCATGGTTTTAAGGCATTTTTGTTGTGGTGGAGAGTGGATGTGTAAAAGCATACCCCACTCCCTCAGGATGGGCCTGCTGTTGAATACCTTCTGCAGGGAGGAGTGTCTGGGGCCTGGTGTCCAGGAGCGTGGCAAAATGCCTGCTGTTGCCTGCAGGGTTATCTCCTGCGGGGTCACCGGGGTTTCAAACCTACCCCAACCGGAAACCAGGCTGCCTTTCAAGGCCCCGCACTTTCCCACCAGTTATAATTTCCACTTTCTTGGGCTTGGCATTGAATTTGGGGGTCAAAAAAAATATCTGGTTTTGACTTAACAACATGAGAAAGTCTTAGTCATGTCTCAGGAGAATTTCTTAATTTTTAAAATTTCTTCAGCTCTCACAGTCCTTTCAATGCTGTCTTCCGCAAGAGGTGAGAGGTGTTGTCTCACTCTGGAGGACTGGCATGCTCTTTAGTCAGCTTCTCTTTTGATTGACAGAGCTGCTCTGTACCTTGTTTTTCTTCTGCTCCAGGTATCATTTTCTTCCCCTGCTCTCGGGGTAGGAAGAGGCCTGAAGGGTAATAAACAAACAAAGACATTAGGCAGTGTTTAAAAATATACACAAATGTGAGTGACATCTGACCACAGCTCTCTCTGCCCAATTTGTCTGCCACCCTTCACCCCATGACTGCATTCCCAGAACAGAGAGTGCCTACTATTTATTTTTTAACTGACTTTGACCCTTCTAGGTTTAGCTTTGGCTTGGGAAGGGAAACATAGCAGCCAACCCTGAGCTTTGGTGGGCTCGTGGCTGTGTGACTCCTTAAGTTGCAGGGAGAGTGTCTGTAGCAGTCAGATGTTCTAGGAGAATCCAGACGAAACATTTTCCAGCAGGATGAGTCACTGTAATCTTGGAGCTGGGAGAGTGGGTTTGAGAGGACGTCTAATTACAGGATTCTGATAAATTCTGAAACTCCACATCTCCCCATATTGAGGCAGAAAACTAAACAACCCAGCTTAGTAAGAAAAAAAAAAAACACAGAAAACACATCCATGTTTATCTCAACCACAGCTTGTTCACACCTTCCTAATATGCATCAGGTCTGATAACGTTAATTTCCCCTATCACAGAAAATGTTAAAATGGAGACGCTATGACGACAAAGGAAGTCTCACTAAATTAGGCTTATTCTTTTTCCCCCGAGTACGGGAGCTCACGGGATAACATCTCAACCATTCGCTTTTGGAATTCATGTATGAGTCTTCCCCCAAGCTGAGCCAGCTGCTGTCAGCTGATGTAATTGAAGTCTCCCTTACCTCAGAGTCTGTTCAGAGAAGGCTGTGAATCAGGATGGCTCGAGTCATGATTACCTCCGATTGTAACCTCTGGAAGCAAGACCCTTGACTGCCACACTGTAGTTCTCTTTAGAGATTCCGGTGAGCATACAGGCATTTCTGAGTACTGGGGAGGAGATCCTGACTGCAGTCTGGTGTTGGGGGCAGCTGGGAAAGGAGACTGTAGACAGGAGGATGTAATCATGCCTATGGCTCCAGATGGAAAGCATGTGGGAGGAGCCAGGCATCTAAAATAACACAACAGCTGGAGATGGCGAATGAAGGTGACCTCTGACCTAGAGGGGAGCCTAAGGGAGGGGTGGAGACTGCATTGAAGTGTGCAAAGGGATCCTGGCTTCAGGCTCCCTCTATGTGGCTCAGACAGAATGAAGTCAAGCACAGCTTGGTCTTCTCTGGCCTTGTGAATTTCAAAGAGTGGAGCTAAAAATACAGGTAAGGAAAAGTAAAATTTATCTGCAGTTAAATTGACTTTGAAGTTCTACACTATCCAAAACAATTCAACTTTTTAAAATAAGGGAAAGTTTTCAGGATGCAGAACGAACAGAGAAGCAGCCTCAGGGCTTTTTACTTCTGTTGAATTTTCCTCCAAAGTGTACTCTTGCTTGTGCTTTTCTTGATCCTTTAACTTGGTGTCTCAGTTAATTTTCTGTTGGCAAAGCACCATGACAAAGCAACTTAGAGAGGAAAGAGTTTGTCAAGGGCTTCGACCACAGGCAGGAAGCAGAGGGAATTCACAGAAGTCTTTAAATGGTCAAAGCCTGCCTCTAATGATGTACTTCCCCCAACAAGGCCACACCTCCTAAGCCTCCCAAATAGTGCTCTCAATTGGAGACAAAGAGTTCAAAGGCATGAGCCTCTCACAGAGAAGCCACCCAAAGCATCACACACAGGTTACCTTTATTAAGAGAAATGAAGGACTTTGTGTCTCACGTCCTCTTTAAGGGAAAAGATTAGAAAGTGGTGACCTCTGCATCTTCAAGGGCCATCTAATCAACACCTGTGCAGGAGTCCTTCAAAGGGCAGAGAGAACTGTGCTGTTCTCCATCTTTGAAGCACACATCAAATGTGCATACACACACACATACACACACACACACACACACACACACATACACACACACACGGAACCTTAGTTCATAGAAGAGAAAACCCTTTCTTCAGCCACACTCTCTTTGTCCTCATCATTTGGTTTCCTCTCCCGTCTCCCTTTCTCAGTTTACACTGTTCCTGCCTTTGTTCTGTCCAGGTCCAATGCTTGCTGTATTCAGCCTACCACTTTCTCTCCCTGTTCTGGACTCTTCCAGATGCCTCTAGCTGTTCTCTCCCTCATGTCTACAATAAAAATCTTCCCCTTAACTATACCATAGAGTGGTCATGTGACAGTTTATACAATAATCTTCACTTGCTTTGTGAAATAGAATCAAGCTCCATTTCTTTAGAAGATATACAAGCTTTCTGCATGCAGCAGAGATGGGATGTGCTTTCATGATGACCAGAGGACACTTGAATACCCGTAGGCAGGCATATCTCACCACTTCTTTGTTATCTGCCAATCACATGTCCTTCCTCTTATTCCACATGGTTGTCCTACCTGCTGTTTGTGAACATTGACCTAATTGTACATTTTTGTTTTAAGGCTAGCCATGATAAATATGAACCTTGTCCTATATAATCCTCTCACCTCACTATAAATACTGGCAAATGAGATTTGCTTTAATCTAGAATTCCATTCTAGATTAAAAGGAAGCAGTATGTAGTGAGTTAATAACTTCAGTTTATGTATTTTTGAGATGTTTTTTTTTCCTCCCAAAGGCTGCCAAACTCCTTTACACTCTGACAACACTAGTAACTCAGAGTCACTTTAATTCAGTATGAGGCCACAAAGGCTTAGTTGGAGAGGGGATTGGAGACAGTGTTGAAAGCATTCAAAACTTTGTTCTATGCTTCCTTGGAAGACCTCCCTCTGATATGTCCCATCACTGGTAGTGTTAGGCGTGTGGGAGCTGTGTGCGCTATAGCTATCTAAATCTCTGGCTTTTACTCTAAGGCAATGTAGGGATTCAAGTCAGCCCCATCCTGCTACACCATCTCTGCCAGGAGTATTTGGGATACTGATCACAGACTGATGCTAGGATTGACTGACTGCCCGGGGAGGCTTGGAGTCTCGCAAGGTTCACCAATGCCGTAGAACCCTGAATAAGGACTGAGGCTCAGCACCAACTTCACAGGATTTCTTTCTCCGTGTCTGAACTGCATTCCTTTCATTTCATGAAAATGTATTTTATTTCAATGCATTTTTCAGTCATGTGGGTAATAATTTGAATCATTATTAATCTACTTCCTCTTCTTTTCCTTTTCTTTATTTCCTTCCTCCTCCACTTCTCCTTCTCTTCCTTCTTCTCCTATATACACTTTCTAGCTTTACCTGTCCTGGGTAGCTGTCTGTAAGGGGTAAAGGGATAGGCTGGAAAATAGCAACTCTTATAAAAGGAATGCAGAAGGAAGGAGCCAGTGCATATTCAAACTCTAGTTTTCAAAATCAGATTATTCACCTAGCTAATAAGTAGGCTTGAAAGTTGTAGTCTTGTATTTGTTTATCCATTTATTTAATGTATATGTGTAGGTATGTATATATGCACACTCATGAAAATTTGGTATATCTGTGTGGGTATGTGTGTGTATGTGTGTGTGTAGGTCTAAAGACAACTTGTAGGAGTCATTTTCCTTCTTCTATCCGGTGTTTTCCAGGGATCCAATGAAGATTGTCAGGGCACCTTCACCTGCTCAGCCATCTCCCTGACCCTGTGATATGGTATCAAGAAAGAGTGATCTAGATTCCTCTAGAATAACATCTAACAAGATCAACAAATGAGCAGATTCCTCTGTGTCTGAGGGACAGTGACCTGCACACTCCTGTCAACCCAGATCCTTTCATAGGTAGAGGGACCTGGGTCGAGGAGTGATGATCAGGTATTTCTTCTATAAGTTGATCTTGCAGGTGTGGGAGAGGAGTCATGAAGTGGAAGTTTCTGACTGTGTCATGAGATGCAGACTCACATGGTGTTTTGCTGAGGCAAGAGCAGGAGGAGGACACATGATGTTTGGAAAGAGTATCAGTAAGACCTAATGGACCATGATAGGATGCTTGCATAGCCAGGTTTGCAACCATCTGTTGGTCTTGAGTCTTCATTGATCTTCACTTTATTGAGAGAATCATGGCAGAGAACTTCTACTGGCATCAGGGCTAGTTCTAGTCACATCCTCTGACACCTGCCAATTCTGCAGGGGCCTGACTGTTTCTGCTGGATCGTGCCACTGCTGCTGATTCGTGTTTAATATTCTGACACTACTGAACTGGACTGCGGGTATCCTGATAAACAGAGATTGGAATTTCCTCAAGGAACTACTTCTAAACAGGTCCACATCCCTTCGTCCAATTTACCATCTTTTCTCCCCTATCTTTGGAGAGTGGGCTAGAAGGGGGAGGGAGTTGAAGTATTTGAGGGCCCTTATTAAAGTAGATTTTGAAAAAAATCTAAGCCTACAGGACCATGTACTGCACACTTTCCTTTCTTTCGTTCATGCTTGAGGAGGAGCACGAGGGTTGGGTAAGGGAAGATAGCACCAAGGATGGAGAAAGATCTGACTGTTCTCTTCCTCCTGGAACACAGTCACAGTAGAAAGTATGAGGTGTCTCACTGCTCTAATGAGAGGTCACTGAGTTGGGTGCCAGTGAACCTGTTAAGGGGTTAATGGGGCAGTTTAGGTGACCTAAGTTTAGGCAAGAGACTTCAGAACCCACAGCCTATAGAAGCAAAGCAATGTTGCATGAATGATACGTGTGATGTGCATTAGCTTTAGACGGAAAGCTACTCAGCACAGGACTTCCAGGAGGATGATTGCCATTTCTTCTGGTGCACATAGCACTCTAGCACAATGGGAAAGGACCCTTTACTTTCAATGTCACCATGGACTGATGCAAGTGTCTCCACACCCTGTCTGAGCATTGTTTCTAAGACTGAACAATAGTTTACGAGGGATATTTAAACTATTGAGTTAGCTTATATCTAAAACAGAGCAGAAATTGAGGGCTTGAAAGAAAGATTGCACTAGTCACAGATAAAATAGTGTTTTATTCCCCTTGCACATGTGAGTCTTTGCAGGTTAAACTTCGACCTTGTTATACATGTGTCTATGTGGAAAGGATCTAATCTTTTTTCTAAGAAGTCAGCAAAGGAGTTTTAGCTGGGGAAATTATACAAGCCTTTATATGAAAGACTGCCATTTAGAAAATCCTTTTACATAGAGTTCAACATGGTGTGAGCTGGCTATGAAATGCTGCACTCTTTTATGAGGCCAGCTAGGAGTCTTTGCTTCTTTATTATTTTATGTGCATGGTCCTTCACCATTTAGAAAGCAGTTTTGCATGAAAAAAATCTCATCATGTTCCTTCCAGGGTATGGATTCCTATGAGAGAGACAAGGACTTTCATTGTATAGAGAGTATAGCTTAACAGTCTGATTTGGTCTAATCCAAGTTTTGTTGATACATTATACACAATTATGGGTATCACATGGTGTTTCAATATACATTGGATAGTGTACAAATATACATTAGATAATGTTCAAGTAAGAATAAACGCGACCGACCGCCATCTCAGACAGTACTGTGTCTCTCAGCTGAAAGCATGTGAAGTCCTTTCTTCTACATTTTTAAATGTTTAATTTTTTTTTAAATTATGTGCATTGGTCTTTTGCCTGCATTTATTTCTGTGTGATGGTGCCAGATCCCCTGAAACTGAAGTTACAGACAGTTGTAAGCTGCCATGTGGGTGATGGGAATTGAACCCAGGCCTTCAAGTAGAGCAGTAGCTAGTGCTCTTAATAGGTGAGCCGTCTCTCTACCCTTCTTCTAGCTTTTTTGAATGAATATTATCCTTATCCATAGTCTCCCAACTGGTGAGGATATGGACAGTAGTAAGCCTTGGGGTGAAGTGGAGGTGCAGGAAGTGTAACAGCTGCCCTGACACCAATCTCTAAGAGACAGTTGGCTGAGAATACTTTGTCAGGGTGAGTGCCGATGGTGGGGCATGCTACCTGAGCTCACTGAATTGTGTTATGGACAAAACCATGAGATAGTCAA
>JADRCD010073591.1:661-13584 GCA_019843815.1 Montemys delectorum | reverse complement strand
AATTCCTCATATTATTGGATTTCAATCAATTAGGATATGTTGGTAATATTAATTTTCATATTAATATATTAAGAAAAAGTAATTGTCACTTCCTGTTGTTTTTGTTGTAAGAGGTGGAATTAGGTTTGTGTGGATTTGTTGAAAGATTACCTTCTTGCTTCTTCTAGGGTGTAGTTTTGCTCCTTATGTTGATGTTTTCCATCTATTATCTTTTGTAGGGCTTGATTTATGGAAAGATATTGTGTAAATTTTGTTTTGTCATGGAATATCTTGTTTTCTCCATCTGTGGTAATTGAGAATTTTGCTGGATATAGTAGTCTGGGCTGGCATTTGTATTCTTGTAGGGTCTGTATGACATCTGCCCAGGATCTGCTAGCTTTCATAGTCTCTGGTGAGAAGTCTGGTGTAACTCTGATAGGCCTGCCTTTATATGTTACTTGACCTTTTTCCCTTACTGCTTTTAAAATTCTTTCTTTGTTTAGCACATTTGGTGTTTTTTTTTATTATGTGTTGGGAGGTATTTCTTTTCTGGTCCAGTCTATTTGGGGTTCTGTAGGCTCCTTGTATGTTCCTGGGCATCTCTTTCTTTAGGTTAGGGAAGTTTTCTTCTATAATTTTGTTGAAGATATTTGCTGGCCCATTACATTGGGAATCTTTGCTGTCTTCTATACCTATTATCTTTAGGTTTGGTCTTCTCATTGCATCCTGGATTTCCTGGATGTGTTGGGTTAGGAGCTTTTTGCTTTTTGCATTTTCTTTGACTGTTGTGTCAATGTTTTCTATGGTGTCTTCTGCCCCTGAGATTCTCTCTTCTATCTCTTGTATTCTGTTAGTGATGTTTGCATCTATGATTCCTGATTTCTTTCCTAGGCTTTATATGGCCAGGGTTGTCTCTCTTTCTGTTTTCTTTATTGTTTCTATTTCCATTTTTAGATTCTGGATGCTTTTGCTCATTTCCTTCACTTGTTTGATTGTGTTTTCCTGAAGATCTTTAAGGGATTTTTGTGTTTCCTCTTGAAGGGCTTCTAACTGTTTACATGTGTTCTCTTGTATTTCTTTGAGGGTGCTATTTATGTCTTTCTTAAAGCCCTGTATCATCAGCACGAGAAGTGATTTTATATCTGAATCTTGCTTTTCTGGTGTAATGTCCAGGACTTGCTATGGTGGGAGAATTAGGTTCTGATGATGCCATGTGATCTTGGTTTGTGTTGTTTATTTTCTTAAGCTTGCCCCCCCTCCCCTGCCATCTGGATATCTCTAGTGCTATTTGCCTTTGCTAAATCTGACTAGAGCCTGTCCTTCCTGTGATCCTGGTTGTGTCAGAACTCCTCAGAGTCAAGCTGTGTCTGTGATCCTGTGATTCTGGGATCCTGTGATCCTGGGCTTGTTAGGTCACTTGGGAGTGGAGCTTCCTCTGGGTGTTGTGGGACTGGCTGCAGAGTTGTGCCCAAGGTCTACTCTGGATACCAGCCCAGACAGACCAGAAGGAACCCGAGACACTGGGCTGGTGGAGTTCCTGTGTGCCTGGTCCTGCTGGTCCCAGTTACTCCCAGTATTGGGAGAGATCTTGGTTCCTCCTCACCTCTGATCCTGGGTGTGTCGGAGCACCTGGAAGTGGAGCTTCCTCTGGGTGTTGTGGGACTGGCTGCAGAGCTTGCACCCAAGGTCTACTCTGGATAGCAGCCCAGATAGACCGGAAGGCTAGTCTGATATTCTTAAAAGAATGTTTGTCTCACCTGAAATAATTTTCTTTTTTTTAGAATCTGTAGAGTATTAAATAGTTTAGCATGTGTGTCTGGAAAACAATATCTAGTGAAAAATCACACTTTGAGATGGATATCTCTTGTGACCTTCAATTAAGCTTCAGGTTAATAAAAGATGAGAAAATCAATAGCTTATTCTCTCTCTCTCTCTCTCTCTCTCTCTCTCTCTCTCTCTCTCTCTTATTTCACTATTTTTCTGCTCACATTTTGATATTTGCTGAGATAAAGGAGTCATAACACGAAAAATACACATCTTCACTGAACATCCAATAGGCTTAAGGGGTCATGTTTCAGCTCAGTCTTTGTAAATATAGCAAAGTACACTTGTCAATACTTTCCCATCCCTCTGTATATAACAGTGTCTACTTCCTTGTTGTAATCAAGGGACATTTCCCCTTGTGCTTCCTACAATCTATCTCTAGCCTTAACCCCAAAAACTCATTGCAATGGAGCTTACAAGAAAGGCACTAATAGTAACTCTGATCTTAGGGGAATAAATCTATGACACTGACATATGCTATTCAATTTCATCATTCTTTGAAATGTCAAATGTGCATCACCTTCCAGTAGGGAATTATGAAATTCAGACCAATGTCAAAAGTATCCACTGGGAAGCTTGCTGTAATAATGTCTCAGACCAGAAATAATTATAGAATGTCTATAAGTTTGCAATAAGGAAAAAGAAAATTCTAAGCCTGAAAGTTATCCTTTTGTTCCCTAATGATTCCCCCTAGAATGATTTCCCATTCTACATATATTTTGTTAAGAGAATTCCTTTAGACAAGTTAATCAACTGCCATTTGCAATAGGCCAGAGATGTTTGGAATAATTAGAGTGTTTCTAATTATTCTAATCTGCCATTTTACCATCAATTTACAGTCACAGAACAAGTAACTTCATAGCCTGTACATTGTATTGGCCTCTGGACTTTGAAGTGTTTCATTCCTATTAATGCAATGAATTCTAACACCAAATATCAATATCATTCTGTCATTGTTTTTCCATTCATTTACAATACTACATCTCAGATCAGGGATGTTAGGTGTCCAAGGATTTCACTCATTTTTGCAGTACCTTGGGCTATTTAATAGTGTCTCTTTGATATGATATACAAGGCAAATTTGAAATTTTTAAGGAGTTATAGGCAGCCACTGTGTAACGAGCTTATATGTTTGCTCTTCTTAATAACATAAAAATAACTCATAGACTAAGTGTATAAATAGTTTAATAATCACAGTTACTGAAGGGCAATCAGTAACACCACATACACACAGACACACAGGGGATTAGAATGACAATTATCAATTTTAACTTTTCTATAACGTAGACAACATAAATAAAAATTTACCAAGGACTTCTCATTAAAATCACAATATTAAGGTTCATCCATATTATTATAGATTTACTTATGCTTCTTATTCCTAGGCTAGGAGGGTGATCTACGATCAGATTAACTCAATTTGAAAATCATCTATAATATGTAATTGTGGTATAGTTGTGAAGAGGTTAATCAGAGTATTTTGATTCTTTTATGCATATATATTCAAAATCTATAAGGAAGGGAATAATGGTATATACTACATAGAGTTACACTTAAGGATAAAGAAACTAAATAATTGAAAGTCTTATTACACATTTCCTGATAGATACTGTATTCTCTTCAAGAATTATTATTTATTATCATTCACTGTTATGGTAAAGATAATTTATTATTATTCAAACACCTTTTCATATAAATTCTATTCATTGAAGACATGAAATTTTTTTAACTACTGTTATGTTTTTAAAGTAAAGTCTTTACCCCCTTCTAGGTCTGGTCTCCCACAGTTTCTCATTCCTTTCCTGCTCCCCCAGTCTCCAAGAGGATGTCTGCCTCCCCACTAGGCCTGCCCACTCCTTAGGTCCTCAAGTCTTTCCAGTGTTAGGCTTGTCTTCTGCCACTAAGGTCAGACCAGGCAGATCTCTGCTGTATGTGTCATAGCAGCCTCTGACCAGCTCCTATATGATGCCTGTGGCTCAATGTCTAAGACATAGCAGGGTTCCAGCTTAGTTGAAACTGCTGGTCTTTAAAATATATCACCCTCCTCCTCTTATTCTTCTAGCCTTTCCCAAATTCAACCACAAAGAGTCCCCAACTTCAGTCCAATGGCTTGGTGTAAGGATCTGTGTCTGTCTTCTTCACCTGCTTTTTGGGCCTCTCAGAGGGTGGCCATGCTAGACTCCTGTCTGTAAGAGTACCATAACATCAGTAATAGTGTCAGGCTGAAAGCTTTCCCATGAGATGGATCCCAAGTTTGGCCAGTCACTGGTCTGTAAGGCATAGGATTTTTTTAAGGATTAGTGCTTATGTCTTGTATAGACATGAGAAGTAGCTTTGTACACATTTTAAATACTCTTTTCTGTATTCTGAGTTTAATGATACCATTCCGTTCCTTCTACTGCAACATATTATGTATGTACATACATTACTGAACTTAAGTATCTTGCTTATAGATAGCCATTAATTAGCGTTTGTTGAGTAGATAGAAAAATCTTACAAGATTCCCTGTTGAAGAATATCTTTTCATGATATTATATTGGAGAACTATAACAGTAAAACTAATTTTTCCTAGAGTTAATCAATACAAACATGGAAATGCCTACAGGAAGGACTACCATGCAATATAACCTACATGCCTTTTCTCCACTAAGTTTTAATCATCTCCTCTAAAGTGACTGTTAATTCAAGTATATGTCATGTGTGCAGTTTGTTTTTGTCCAAATTGGATTGTTTTTAATTTATTAATCACTTTATTTGTTTACATTTAAAAGGTTATTACTATTATAGAAATGACTATATATGTAAGACATTCCATAGATTCAAAACAATGCACATCAAAATTCTAGTGAAAATATTTCACAGAAATATAAAGAAAAACACTTAAATTCATATGGAAGTAAACTATTTCAAATGCCCAAAGCAATCCTCAGAAAAACTATTGACAGCACCATTGTGCCAGATTTCAAGTCACACAGAATCATGTTAACAAAACAATGTGGCTCTGGCACAGACACAGACCATGTTTAAACCAGATCAATGGAATAGAAGAACCAAATATAAAGCCACATGTCTACAGCCACCTGTATTTTTATACATATACCAAAAACATACTGGAAGAAAGTGCCTTCAACAAATGGTGCTGGGAAAATGGATTGTCACAGATAAAGAATGAAACTCTGAAATTACTATAGGAAATTATAAGTAAAATACTTCAGGATCTAGGCATATCTAGGTATAAGTGAGGGTTTTCTTTCCTTTTTTCTTCTTTCTGGTTTTTAATTTGATTAGGTGTTTGTTTTTGTTTTTGTTTATTTTTGTTTTTCATGACCGGGTTACTCTGTGTAGCTCTGAATGTTCTGGACTCACTTTGTAGATCAGGCTGGCTTCCAACTCACTGTATCCCAAGTGCTGGGAATAAAGGTGAGTGCCATCTCAAAAAAGAAAAAAAACCTGTAGTGGCTATTCCTGGTTGTCAAGTTAACTATATCTGAAATGAATTACAATCCATAATTAGAAGGCTCACCTGTGGCCCTAATCTGGAGGCTGAGAGATATAAGTTTCCGACCTGAATCTTGGCATGGAGATCTTGAGGAATAGTGGCTATGAATCCCAGAGGATTAAGATAGAAAGCTCTATGCGTTCAAGATCATCTGGAATTAAAGATGTGGTGGCATAGTGGCTATGAATCCTAGAAGATTAAGACTGGAAGATCTACAAGTTCAAGCAAGGTCATCTGGGGTTAAAGGTGGGGTGGCACACACCTTTAACCTGGGCCACACATTTTGCTGGAGACCCATATAAGGACATTGGAAGAAGGAAGGCTCTCTCTGCTTTGCCTGCTTGTCTTGTGGGACTGAGCAAATGCTGGATCCTTGGACTTCCATTCACAGCTGCTGCCGTGACTGATGTTGGGAGTTGATTGTTGGGAGTTGGACTACAGACTGTAAGTCATCAATAAATTCCTTTACTACATAGAGACTACCATAAGTTCTGTGACTCTAGAGAACCCTGACTAAGACAAAAACACAAAATTATTCCCCTTCATAGCTTCCCCTCCAGGAACCCATCACACCATCCCCCACTTTGCCTTTAAGACGGTGCTCCCTGTCCACCCAGCTACTCCTGCCTTACCCCTCTAGCATCCCTCTGCTTTAGGGAATCAAGCCTCCAAAGGAACAAGCACCTCCCCTCCCAATGATGCCAGAAAAGGCAGTCCTCTGGAGCTTTGATGTATCCTATGTATACTCTTTGATTGGTTGTTTAGTAGCTGGGAGGTCTGAGGGGTCCTTTTAGTTGATACTGTTCTCCCTATGGGGTTGCAATGCCCTTCAGATACTTTAGCCTTTATCCTAACTCTTCCATTGGGGTCTGTAGTCTCAGTACACTGGTTGGCTTTGAGTATCTATATCTGTCTTAGTCAGGTTCTAGCAGAACCTCTGAGAGGACAGCTATACCAAGATCCTGTTTGCAATACATCTTGGCATCAGCAATAATGTCTAGGTTTGTTGTATGGTGGTGGGAATGGATTTTATTGTGGGACTGTTTCTGGATAGTCTTTCTTTCAGCCTCTGCTCTATTTTTGTCCCTGCCTTTCATTTAGACAGGGACAATTCTGGGTTAAAAATTTTGAGATGGATGGATGGGCCCATCCATCCACTGGGGACCATGTCTATCTATTGGAGTTGGTCTCTTCAGGTACTATCACCCTTGTGCTGAGTATTTCAGTTAATATCACCCCCACTGAATCCTGGTAGACTCTTGTGTTCCCTGACGCCTGGGACTTTCCTGTCATTCCACAATTTTGCTACCCACTTCTGCTATGTAAATTCTATCCATTCTCCTGGCCTTCTGGACTTCTCTCCTGTCACTTCATGTACCTAGATCTGCTCCCCTTTTTCCTCCCCATCCCCTCTCCCACCCAAGTCCTTCTCTCCCTTTGCTTCTCATGGTTATTTTGGTCCCCCTTCCAAATGGGTTTGAAACATCCACATTTTGGTCTTCCTTCTTGTTATACTTCATATGATTGGTGAGTTGTATCATGGGTATTCTGAGCTTTTTGGGTAATTTCCACTTATCAGTGAGTACATACCATGTTTGTCCTTTTGTATCTGAGTTACCTCACTCAGTATGATATTTTCTAGTTGCACCCATTTACCTACAAATTCATGAAGTCATCATTTTAAATAGCTGAATAGTAATCCATTGTGTGAATGTACCACATTTTCTGTATTCATTCCTCTGTTGAGGGACATCTGGGCTGTTTCCAGCTTCTGGCTGTTATAAATAAGTCTGCTATAAACATAGCAGAGCACTAGTCCTTGATGTATGGTAGATTATCCTTTGGATATACTCTCAGTAGTGGTACAGCTGAATCTTCAAGTACAACTATTTTCAATTTTCTGAGGAACTCTAAGACTGATTTCCAAAGTGGTTATACCAGCTTGCAATCCCACCAGTAATGGAGGAGTGTTCTTCTTTCTATATAACCTTGTCAGCATCTGCTGTTGCCTGAGTTTTTGTTCTTAGCCATTCTGATGAGTGTATGATCGAACCTCAAGGTCAAATTTTGGTTTGCATTTCCCTGATGAGTAAGGATGTTGAACACTTCTTTAGGTGATTCTCAATCATTTGAGATTCCTCAGTTGAATGTAAGATCTGTATGACAAGAACTTCAAGTCTCTGAAGAAAGAAAGTGAAGAAAAACTTAGAAGATGTAAAGATCTCCCATGCTCTTGGATCAGTAAGATTAAGATAGTGAAAATAGCCACCTTATCAAAGCAATCTACAGATTCAGTGCAATGTCCATCAAACTTCCAACTCACAGGGACAGAGCTATTCTCATCTTCATCTGGAATATAAAAAAAAAAGAGAGCAAAAACAAAAACAGAAAAACAGAAAAACAAAAAGCAAACAAACAAACAGAAAACAGGATAGTGAAAACAATGCTCAACTATATAAGAACTTCTAAGGGAACCACCATTGCTGACCTCAAGTTGTGTTACAGAGTAATAGTGATAAAAACTGCATGAAGTTGTCAGAGAGACAGACAGGTAGGTTAATAGAATAGAACTGAAGACCCAGAAATAAAAATTTGAGAAAGGATCTTTACCAACCCTACATCCAATAGAGGGCTAATATCCAAAATATACACAGAATTCTAGAAGTTAGACTTCAGAAAACCAAATAATCCAATTTTTAAACATGAAATACAGGGCTAAACCAAATTGGTTTAGCTCTAGGACAACTTGTGCTGAGTCTGGCTTTCTCATGGTACCTACATAAGTGACTTGCTTTTCACCACAAGTGGGGTACAAGAATTCAAATAGTTCTACCTATTGAACCAAGTACTGAAAATGCTGTGGGTTTATTCAAGGTACTAAATTATATTCAGTCTCTGCTTTACTAGAATTCATGGAACAGTAGAAAATTGACAAGTGGTTAGACACTTCATGTTTTATTGACCACTAAGGAAATGTAGGAATAAAAGCTTCTCTAAAATTATAATTCATCTCTACCCAGTATACATGTCAGTGAATCATAATGGTGGGAAACCCTGAGACTAAACAAATGAGCTTCAACAATGTGCTCTGCTGAATAGTTTTGTTTTATTAGTTTTCTGAAGTATTGTCATGTCCTTGAATGTCTTATATTTTCTTTTCAAATTTTTATTCATATTATGTCTTCGGCCTATGAAGTCTGTTTTCCTGATTTCCACAACATCTTTTGTTTTTGCCTCCTTTTCCATGTGATGTTTTAATTGAACTTCTGGGAAACCTTCTGCAATGCCAGAAAATTGTCATGTTCTCCTTGTCTGCCCTGAAGCACTGTGTTTATACCCTATGTCACCTATCAGTGGGAATACTGATTGCCAGTTTGCATGTATGCTCTCTTTTTAAAGAGCCCAAAACAAAGATTTTTACTACATTTTATTCATCTTTGTACTTTCTGGTTTGTAATTTATAATACCTTCTCCTGAGGGGGGAGGGACATAAAAACAAAGTCTGTACTATAAATTCATCAATATTGTCACAAAGAAACCAACATTTACACTCAGTGTCATTTACTAATTCAAAATATACACAGATGATACAGCACTCCCTGTAAAATGGCCCTAAAGTACTATGGCCCGTAACATTGTTATTGGACTCACACAGATACCACTTAATATCTCTATGGCCTCAGGTAGATTATTTGTCCTCTTAGAACCTCCATTTCTACATGTGTGAACCATGGATCATTCAATGTACTTTATCAAAGAGTGATTATAAGATTTTAATGAGACATTAAAAATGAGACATTAAAAGTAACTCATGGTTGCTGAAGATATTTTAATACCCTATCAATAATAATTATTATCTTTAATCTTAAACATAGGCAAAAACATAAGATATGTTTGATGTACTAATCTGAAGAAAAGTTATTTGTAGAAGTTTTCTAGATTGTTAAGAAACACCTTTGTGATAGAACACCTGTTGCCATATGTAGAATTAGAATTTGATGTTACACAATAGTAACCAACTTTAATGAGAATGACTTAGTTAATTTGTTTATGTTTTCAGTATAATTGCTTCATTAATTCCATAATATGGAAATTTCTTCTCAGAAATTTCTAATAAATTTTCCTCTAAATTTCTTTATTTCATTTCCCAAAGTCCCAAATGTTGACATAGGACAAGAAGGCATAAGATGTTAATGCTGTAGGGAGATTAATACCACAATGTTCTCATTCATATGTTCCTGTGCAAAAGCTACAGCTTTTTACCTCTTTGAAGTACAAGTAGTGAAATCACTTCTAGTACATGGGAATGGTTGAGAAGGCAAATATAGACAATCATTAAAATGGTTATACATTGAAGTTTAAGTTCTAGTACTTATATCATAGCATATAGATTATAGTTAATTATAATTTTCTTTATATTTTAAAAAAGCTATAAAATTTGTAATGATTCGATGACAGAAAACAAACATCAAGAGTTTGAAGTTATAGAAACATTTCAAATCACCCATATCAAATTATTACATTCCATTTTAATGACACATAAGATTATTTACCAAATAGAAATGGAAAACTTGCTGTGATTTCCAAGGAATCATTCAATATTCTTGTAATAGGAACTACAAAAATTTTCTATATTCCACAAACTAGTTATCACATTGTTGGGAGCCAAGGCATGGTCACCCAACTCCCTGCCCTTCAATGGTCACCCAACCCCCTGCCCCTCAACTAGCCTGAGAACTGCCTGACATTCACCTTGGCTAAAAACATCCTCTGCCTGTTTACCAAGAGGCAGTATACCAAGAGGAAATGTCCCGGACCCCCTGTCAGCATCCTCCAGATGGATGATCCTGCAGTGAACCCATTGTCCCCCCCACCCCCCGTGTCCTGTGAAGTATATATTGAGCAGTTTGCTCTTAGTAAAGTCGCTCGTGACAAATCTGCAGGGTCTCTCTCTCTCTCTCTCTCTCTCTCTCTCTCTCTCTCTCTCTCTCTCTCTCTTGCCCATTCTTCCCCACAGGCATGGCCCCTGTCAACTACCCGAATAACTAAGCCCTGCAGGTGGGGACATCACATCTATTTTTTTCTTAGAAAATTATAAGCTGGTTCTCCCATGATTTAGTTTCATTGTTATAAAATACATGTATATTTCTTCATCTGCTTACTATTAAGCCATCCTGAGAACAATAGTCATGGTTAATTTTACTTAAACATGTTTTTTTTTTTTCAGAATCATTGTCTTGCATATTTTCTTCCAAATCTGACAGTATATAAAACAAATGTTTATACAAATTGAGAGTCAGTGTCATTCCACACAAGTTCCTGGAATGTAACACATTATGCACATGCGTCTCTGTAGAGATTTATAGTGTTCTAAATCAAGTATATAATGAGAAAATTTATGTGAGGTGCACAAGAGCATAATATGTCTGATTGCTAGGAAACATGCCCAAATATCTCTAGTATTCATTGAAATTATAATAATTTCTCTTTGCAATATCAAGTGAATAGAACTGATTCATTAGCTCTCCTTTGCTGGAATGTATTTGGCTTGTGAATTGCTTATCATAATGAATTTTCTTAAACTACAGAATCTTCTATATGTTACTTAACGTATTCATCTCTGAAGCAGATACATTTTCATTGTAATATATTAAAGTCTTTACTTAAGGAATATTGGCATTTGATTTTTGTAAAAGAACTCTCATTTTGGGGGCATGGATATATGAATTCATATGCATGTGTTCATACATGTATGATTGTTTATACAAGTGCAGACACCTATGTACCATGGTTCATGTGATGAAGTCAGGGGACAATCTTAGGTCTTAGTCTTTAGCTTCTACTGTGTTGAAGGCATAGTATTTGATTGTATATCAGCATAAAAATCAGGTTGGGTGGCCCATGACTTTCTGCAAAGTTACTTATATCTGTCTCCCATTTCCTTATAAATATATCACATTTACAGATCTGTACTATAGTACCAAGCATTACAAGGGTTTGAGGTATCCAAAAATCTGATCTGCATGCATATACAGCAAGCACATTATCCACTGAACTGTCTTACCAGTCCTCTTATTATTCTATACTTCTTTATGTGATGATACAGATATGACAAACTATTAATAACACAGGGAAAGGCATTATTAGGAAATGTAGCCTTGGAGCAAAAGTGTCACTGTGTGCTTAGGCATTAATACCCTCATCATAGCTTCCTGGACTTCAGTCTTCTCCTAACAGCCTTCTGTACTGGCTGGTTTTGTGTGCCAACTTGACACAGGCTGGAGTTATCACAAAGAAGGGAGCTTCAATTGGGGAAGTGCCTCCATGAGATCCAGCTGTGAGGCCTTTTCTCAATTAGTGATCAAGGGTGTAGAGCCCCTTGTGGGTGGTGCCATCCCTGGGCTGGAAGTCTTGGGTTCTATAAGAGAGCAGACTGAGCAAGTCAGAGGAAGCAAGCCAGTAAGGAACATCTCTCCATAGCCTCTGCATCAGCTCCTGCTTCCTGACTTGTTTGAGTTCCAGTCCTGACTTTCTCTGGTGATCAACAGCAGTGTGGAAGTAAGCTAAATAAACCCTTCCCTCCCCAACTTGCTTCTTGGTCATGATGTTTGTGCAGGAATAGAAACCTGACTAAGACACCTTCCAATGAAGATGTAGAACTCTTAGGTCTGCCTGCACCATGCCTGCCTAGATGCTGCCATTCTTCCACCTTGAAGATAAAGGACTGGTCCTCTGAACCTGTAATCCAGCCTCAATTTAATGTTGTTTTTAATGAGAGTTGCCTTGGTCATGGTGTCTGTTCACAGCAGTAAAACTCAAAGTAAGACAGATAGGTATGGCCTGAAAAGAGAAACCAGAAGCTATTGGTGAACTTCTGTCTTAGTTGGGGTTTTACTACTGTGAATAGACACCTTTACCAAAGCAACAATTATGGGCAACACTTAATTGGGTCAGGCTTCAATCTGTAGGTTCAGAGGATCAGTCCATTTTCATCAAGGTGGGAGCATGACAGCATCTAGCAGATATGGTGCACATGTAACTGAGAGATCTACATCTTCATCTGAAGGCTGCTAGAAGAATAAAAACTTCCAGACAGCTAGGACTAGGGTATTAAATCCCACACCCACAGTGAAACACTTACTCCAAAAAGGCTACACCTCCAAATATCGCCACTCTCTGGGCTAAACATATACAAACCATCACAATATACTTAATAAATTTTGGTTATAGAGAAAGTGAGATGATTGTTTGATGACCGTTAAAATATTACAACATTGAAATTAGTGTGAAAGGCAAACAAGAAGCTTATTAAGGAAAGTATATTCTTGGAGACACTTTCATTTCAAAGTGTGTTCAGGTATGAGAAAAAAATTTAAGATGCCCTTTAATGCATTATGAACAAATAGAGATGCATTATACAATGTCAGCTTTCTGGGAGACTTGAATCAAGAAGGATAAATCGATACTTCATGCATATATAACTTTTTTCTTTCAAGAAGCTCAAAGTCTTTTTTTTTCTTCATCTGACAAAAGTTAGAGCAACTCAACAACTCTGACTGAAAACTTCATTTTGTTTTAATAAGGTAGTATAGATATCATATAATCTTTTCCTCTAATCCTC
>JADRCD010073589.1:0-11798 GCA_019843815.1 Montemys delectorum | reverse complement strand
AGTATTTTCTTAAATGAACATAAATATATAAGGTCTATTTGTTTGGTTTTTTGTTTGTTTGTTTTGTATTTAGTAGAGTTTAAAATCTTGGCTCTTTCTGTGGTACAAGCCCAAAAGAAGAACAATTTTTAGACATTGGATTTCATTGTAATAAGGCTGTACTTCAATGACCCTCACATCACCAAAGGATTTTAACTCCATCGTAGCTAAGCTGAGAGTTGACAGTTCTGCTATGCCAAGGAATGAATTGTAGGTACAATTTTTGGATACAGACTTCCTGCTATGGTCAAAGCTATTTGACTTTAGTGATTGTCTTCATTCTCATCCCACAGAGAACAGGTTGCATTCATTTAAGAAATGGTGTGTGTATTAAGATAGTCTATCCATAAAGTCATTCACCAACTGTTTCAATGAACAATGGTTCTGCTTGGAGGGTGGCTCGGACATTAGGTGAGGGTAAGAATCTGGTTCATTGGCTGTGATGATTTTGAAAAGCATTCATCTCAGAGAAAGAGTAACTTATAAAGTCCTCTTCTTCAAACTTGATACAATAGTTACAAACATCAAGCAAAGCATTCAGTCTCACTCTTCGTTGTTCTCTTACAAGTCACCTCCCAAGTTAATTGTCTATGTTTCTTTTGGCTGTATAAATACTTTTGAAATATGTAAGCTGTTCTGAAAACCATAGTATAGTATAAAAACATGAAATAAACAATACTATTAATAGAGAGGCTGAGATAGGAGAAGCATGATTCCAAGACCATTATATTGTACACAGCAAGACACTGTCACGTACAAACAAACAGATAGTATATATAGATTGTACAATATTGGACCTATTTCTCCAATTACCAAATTAGAGAGACCATTGGATGACAATCAACAAATTTCTAATTCCTCATATTTTTGGATTTCAATTGATTAGTATATGTTGGCAATATTAATTTTCATATTAAGATATTAAGAAAAAGTAATTGTTACTTCCTGTTGGTTTTTTTTCCTTTTTTCTTCAAGACAGGGTTTCTCTGTGTAGCCCTGGCTGTCCTGGAATTCACTCTGAAGACCAGGCTGACCTTGAATTCAGAAATCCGCCTGCCTCTGCCTCCCAAGTTCAGGGATTAAAGGCGTGAGCCACCACTGCCCGGCCTTCCTGTTGTTTTTGTTGTAAGAGGTGAAATTATGTTCCTGTGGGTTTGTTGAAAGATTGCTTTCTTGCTTTTTCTAGGGTGTAGTTTGCTCCTTATGTTGGTGTCTTCCATCTATTATCCTTTGTAAGGCTGGATTTATGGAAAGATATTGTGTAAATTTTGTTTTGTCATGGAATATCTTGTTTTCTCCATCTATGGTAATTGAGAGTTTTGCTGGGTATAGTAGCCTGGGCTGGCATTTATGTTCTTGTAGGGTCTGTATGACATCTTCCCAGGATCTTCTGGCTTTCATAGTCTCTGGTGAGAAGTCTGGTGTAATTCTGATATGCCTGCCTTTATATGTTACTTGTCTTTTTTCCCTTACTGCTTTTAAAATTATTTCTTTGTTTAGTGCATTTGGTGTTTTTATTATTATGTGATAGGAGAAATTTCTTTTCTGGTCCAGTCTATTTGGAGTTCTGTAGGCTTCTTGTATGTTCATGGGCATCTCTTTCTTTAGGTTAGGGAAGTTTTCTTCTATAATTTTGTTGAAGATATTTACTGGCCCATTACCTTGGGAGTCTTCACTCTCTTCTATACCTAATTATCCTTAGGTTTGGTCTTCTCACTGTGTCCTGGATTTCCTGGATGTTTTGGGTTAGGAGCTTTTTCCTTTTTACAATTTCTTTGACTGTTGTGTCAATGTTTTCTATGGTGTCTTCTGCCCCTGATATTCTTGTATTTCTTGTATTCTGTTGGTGATGCTTGCATCTATGACTCCTGATTTCTTTCCTAGGTTTTGTATCTCCAGGTTTGTCTCTCTTTCTGATTTCTTTATTGTTTCTATTTTCATTTTTAGATTCTGGATGGTTTTGTTCATTTCCTTTATCTGTTTGATTGTGTTTTCCAGTAGTTCTTTAAGGGATTTCTGTGTTTCCTCTTTTAGGGCTTCTAGCTGTTTACCTGTGTTCTCTTGTATTTTTTTGAGGGTGCTATTTATGTCTTTTTTAAAGTCCTGTATCATCACCATGAGAAGTGATCTTATATCTGAATCTTGCTTTTCCAGTGTGATGGTGTGTCCAGGACTTGTTATGGTGGGAAAATTGGGTTCTGATGTTGCCAAGTAAACTTTGTTTGTGTTACTTATTTTCTTTTGTTTGCCCCCTGCCATCAGGTTATCTCTAGTGCTACCTGCCCTTGTTAAATCTGACTGGAGCCTGTCCTTCCTGTGATCCTGGTTGTGTCAGAACTCCTCAGAGTCAAGCTGTCTCTGTGATCCTGTGATTCTGGGATCCTGTGATCCTGGGCTTGTTAGAGTGGCTGGGAGTAGAGCTTCCTCTGGGTGTTGTGGGACTGGCTGCAGAGCTTGCACTCAAGGTCTGCTCAGGGCACTGTCCCAGATAGACCTGAAGGACTGTTTCCCTCTCTTAAGTCAGAATGTCCATTTGGATTTGTCTGTCAATGCTTAGGAATGAGCAAAAGCCAAAGCTACATTTCTGTGATAAAAATATACTTATTTCCAGATTCATAATCTAAATCAAATGACTTGAGCTACTGGCAAAATGTTCATTTTGAGCCATAGCTAGCTTTTCTAGATGATCAATTTAGCAACTTGAAAAAAAAATATGTCCACAAAGAGGAACAATGTCACGTGTCTGGAGTACAGTCATAGATCTGACTACTTTTGGGCTCCGTCTGCTCTGCTGCCCTACTTTTAATACTAGGGCGCCTGAGAACATATTCATGGGGGCTGCTCAAATGTCAGTTTTGAGGCTTTTGCCATCTATTTGCTGTGGCTTCAGCATACACACTTCAGTGTGTACGTTTATACAGTCAGCATGTCTCAATCCCCAAAGGCTGGAGGGAAGCAGACTTAGGACTTCAGAGCTGATGGCCAGAGCTGCCAAAGCATCCCTTCTGTGTGAGATACCCAGTCATTTGAGCAGAGGGCTGCAAAGTGCTGGGTACTTGAGAAGATTTCTTTGTGCTATTCATATAGTTACAGAGGCTCAAGTGTTACTAGAACCCCGGCATAGCCAGTGATTGTCAACTGGTATTAAATGTTTAACTGCCAATACCAGACTGTCATCTCATCCAAGTTCTTCTTTGGGACAAGTGGCTTGGAAGACTGTCAAAGTTCTAATGAATAGCCATGCACCTTTGCTGAAGTGCAAAGGAAGACTCAGTGCCAAAGTTGGCACTGCTTAGATGCCACAATGGCAGTGGCATTGTGAAGTAAGGAGTGCTCTGTGCCTAAGAAAGGTTGGTCAGTGTACTTAGGGTATTGACAAACCTTGAAGAAAAACCAAGGGAGATTCTGGCAAACTGGATAGCCTAGTTATATTTCAATGTTTCCTTTCATAGCTTAAGATGTTCCATAGCCAAGAGACATACATACCTAAGGCATACACTTGGGTCTTACTTAGGCTCCTTAGAGATATCTACCTAGGCCTAAGTCTTCCAAAGAAACATTGGGCAGGACAATTCACAAACTGTTCTGTCCTTTGAAGGACACTTAGCATCTCTGACCTTGAGACACTAAGTGCCAGTAGCATGATATATCATGGGATGACTCCAAAATACACTTAGATCTTCCTCAAACCAATATAGGAATAATCAATAAACTCTGGTAGAAAACACTGGTAAGGCCATTCTGAGCAGCTGTTCATTCCTCCAAACAAGAGTTTTCTGGCTAAATGTGTTCCTCCCTCTCTCCCTTATTTCCTTCCAAAAGGATCTCCCCTTGTAGCACAGGCTGACATCAAACCTGTAATTCTCCAGATTTAGCCTCCTGAGTACTAGATTTACAAACCTGTGTGGCCATGCCTGTTGGGATTCTTTATTTATAGAGTCATCTTGGTCCTTGCGTGGGAACCACAGGAAAACTATGGGAAAGGTAAGTTTCCTAGGCAGGTGTCAAGACTGCCCAGCAATCTGGCCAGCCTTGGTTGCATAAGAACATTCATTCTTGGGATGGTGTTCTCCTTTTGGCAAGAGTCCAGAAGAATCAAGGATAGATATTTCTGTCCCAGTGCAGAGTTAACCTCGGGAAAATCATATCACCACCCGTACTCTTCAAGACTAAGAGAATCACTAGGATTTTTTTTGATGCTTGGCTGAGCTGTTAAGAATCACAGTTCAGTAATTGCTCTTCCTGTGAAAAGAATAGCTAAAGGGCTATGGCTGGACTTCTCAAATCTTGCTTCAGTGCTTAAGATTTGGTTGTTATTTAAAAAGCAAGACACGGGTAAGCTAATCTCCCAAGAGATCACATTTGTTTATTTCTCTGTGTAAACTTGTGTAGGTGTTATTGTATCAATATAAATCACTTTGGCTTTATAAATGGCTTAATGATCTTCCCATTGCTTAGCTCCTAAGCGTCCTGAAGGACCCCGTGTATGAACACAAAGTAGTTGACAAGCAGATGTGCATTCATGTGCACGTGCTTGCGCATGCGCGGACACACACATTTTTACAATAATTAGCACACAGCTGGGCATGCAATTTCCTACTACCAGCCTCATTTTAGGATTATGTTTGTGCAGCCGTGCACTCCAGAGCATAGAGAGATCAAAAGAAATCTTGTTCTAGTAGTGAAGCTATCGTGAACAATCTCAGAGGAAGACAAACAAACAGGTACCCCAGGTGAGGGGATTCCTTATGTACCTTAACAGTGGTCCGGCCATCAAATGTGAATGACTTGATCTGCCCATTTTCTAGGAAAACCTTCAGGACGTTGGGGATGAGGAGGAGAGCTTCCTTCTTCATCATTTTCTATGGATACACAGGAAAGGGAGAGGAAGCCGGGGGAGGGGTTGTAGAAAGGAAAGGAAAGAAGATAATGGAGGTAGGGGGCCAAAACAGTGTGAGAAGAGACAGAAGAAGGACCAGATCAATAGTAATGCTATATGCAGACAAGAACAAAATCCCCAAGATGCTGAGCCATATCCAAATCCACTCCTCTTTATTCTATCATAGTATATTTACATTCTACTGCAGTTTGAAGCTTTGGATCAGTAGAGACCATTATACACAGTATGAATTACACATGGAAGGTTTTCTTTGGAGACCACTTCATACACCCCAATCTATCTCTAGACTTCTTTTCCTATCAAGACCTTTACAAGCTCATCCTTTGATTTTCTTCTGCCACTCTCTGATGCTTGGGATGGTGTTCAAAGCCTCTATGCTAGGCAAATACTCTACCGTTGAACCACTATGCTAGCTCCTTAGGGTCCTTTTCTTTTTGTTTGCTTTTTGGAGTCAGGTTCTCATTATGTAGCCTCAGTCTGGAACTCACTGAGTGGAACATGCTAGGCAGAACTCACAGAGATCTACCGGCCTCTGCTTCCCAAGTGCTGAGACTGAAGGTGTGTACCACCATGCCTGGTTCTTTAGACCTTTTTAGATCTGGATCCCATCTGCTTCTCTGGATTCAAGTCTTACCATTGCTAGAAACCTCACTTCTTTCATGCCTCTGCATCTCTGACAATTCATCATTCAGGGACTGCCTTACTAGCTTCAGGACTCTCAGTGTCTCTTACACTGAGACACTAAGTGCTCATAGTACACACAAAAAAATCATTGTGATAACCAAAAATACTCTCAAACATTTCCGAAAGCTCTTTGAAAGTGGGCTGCATTGATCCTGGTTCAAAAGCACTCACTGGCAAAGCCCATTTCTGAACAACTGATAATTCCTTAGCAGAAGCTTTCCTGGAACGGGGCAGGGATTCATTTATAAATAGTGAATGTGAATTTCTCAATTAACAAAAAATCAAATAATAGCCACTTTTTTCTGTCTTCTTACTCTTTCTGGAAAGCTCCTATTCAACTTTCAAAATCAAGCTTAAACAAGTATTTTATAAAACTGTGAATCTAAGCCGGGCAGTGGTGGCGCACACCTTTAGTCCCAGCACTTGGGAGGCAGAGGCAGGTGGATTTCTGAGTTCGAGGCCAGCCTGGTCTACAGAGTGAGTTCCAGGACAGCCAGGGCTACACAGAGAAACCCAGTCTTGAAAAAAACCAAACCAAACCAAACCAAACCAAAACAAACAAAAAAACAAAATCGTGAATCTAGCCTTCCCATGTTTTTCTATAGCAACCTATATACTCCTTTCTTAGCCCCTCCCCCTTTCTCTCTCTCTCTCTCTCTCTCTCTCTCTCATACACACACACACACACACACACACACACACACACACTGTTTTTTTTTTCAAGACAGTGTTTCCTCTGTGTAGTCCTGGCTGTCTTGGAACTCACTCTGTAGACCAGGCTGGCATCAAACATACAGAGATCTGCCTGCCTTTGCCTCCTGAGTACTGGGATTAAAGGTGTGCGCCACCACTGCCCAGCAACACACATTTTTTTATTTTTTGTGAATGTGACAGGGTTTTCCCATGTGGTCCAGGCTAGCCACAAACTCACAGCTCTCTTTTTCCAACTCCCAAGTGCTAAAATAAAAGTATGTACTACCTAGGCTTGTTTCATTTTTCCTCCTCTGAGTACTAGGACTACAAACATGTATCACCATGCCTAGCTTCCAGCAATACTTCGAAGAACATCTGTCATTTAGAATCAAACAGTAAACTCAGAGCATAAAGACCATATACAGTCATCGTTATGGTGCCAGCAATTAATAGCATGGCTGGCACATCGTTTGTGTTAAATAAGTGACTGCTAAATGAATGAACAGTAGGTGCTTACTATGTGCTTACTTGAATGATTAGATTCACAAGGAGGATGCACACATTTCCTGGGCCAGCATCATCTGTTCTATGGTTAACTGCAGTGTATAGGTGGCCAGATCTTTTAAATCAGTGGCAGCCACAGAGCCTCTATTGCATATTTAGCTAATGCTGAGCATCCAGAGAGCTATAGCAAAGGTAGAGGTCCTATGATGGCTCTGGTGGGTGCACAGAATCTTTAGTCCCAAGATTGGAGAGGTACAGTCTGCTAGAGTTGTACATCTCTGTGAGTTGGAGGTCAGTCTGGTCTACATAGGGAATTCTGGGACAGCCAGGGCTACACAATGAGATTCTGCTTCAGACTGACAGACGGACAGACTGACAGACAGACAGACAGACAGAGAGTCCAACTTGAATTCTTGCTGCCATTCCCTGTCATGTATGAACATTATGAACCTCAAACAAAGTACCTGGGATAAGGAGGGTAAGACTTCCATGGAAGGCCAATTGAGATCTGAGTTTTGAATGAGAGAGATAGATTATCAGAGAAGCCTGAGTAGAACAGTTCAGATCCAGCAGCTGTTGTGGATAAAGCATCAAAGATGCAAGTTCTGAGCTTGGGTGTGGCTGACAGTGATGGGGAGCCAGGAGGCAAGTTGGATGGGATCAAACCAAGGAGGAAAGCCATGGATATCAATTTGGAAAGGTGTGATGATGATGTCCAGGCCTCGCTGATCCTAAGATGCCCCACTCCTGCCAGGCCCAGAGGCCCAGGCTCTCCAGGCTGATGATGCTCAGCAGTGGCAAGTTTTATTTAGCACACTGGGTTGGACCCAGATAATTACTTAATTGATTTTGCTTAAAAATAGAGTTGGCAAGGAACGCCCACAGGATTTATTTTTGTTCTGGCTGCTTAATAAAGCCTTGGAACACAAGGGGAAGGAGACGATGGGGCAGGCTGGAGTCACCTGGACTTGGACTCTGCAGGTCTGAACAGACTGCTATCGTCCACACAGGCAGTAACTGAAAGGGTTGGAAGATGGGTGTGTTTTTTCTCCTAGACAAAGAGTCTCAAGCCAAGCTTGGGGCCTGTCCTAGAGACAAGTGAACTCTGGATAGGTTCTAGCTGCCCTGGGACAGTCAGTTACTATTCTGGTTGAACTGGAGATGGCTCTTCAATCTGCCTGTGGCCTGTGAGGTATGGAACTTGAAGGCTGGAAGGAAGAAGAAGGAAGAGAAGGAGAAGAGAAAAGAGGTAAAGGAGGATAGGGCAGGAGCTTTTCATTTCCTGTCCTGGCCTTGACTGAGATTTGGAAGTAGGATCAGATACATCTGTCCATATTTTGCAAACTCAATGCTTATGCCTTCAGAGTTTTCAGCAGTTCAGGACCCCAATGTCTCACTGGTGACTTGGACCTTGTGATCTGTTTCACTCGGAGCCACAGGGGCTCAGTCCTGTTCCCTCTTCTCTCTATCAGTCCTTTAACCATTTAACGGTCTCCTTAACTGTTTCTCTTGGGACTGACATGGGATCCTGAATTATTTAGACAGGCTTCTAGGTGTCCTTTGAGCTTCTCAGTCTTCCTCACAGAGGGATGCATGAAGGCATGAGCTGGGTTTGGGGAAGAGAGGCGGGGAATAGATGAAAAACACCTGTGTTCTTTCTCCTTTCTTCCGGGTGGCTCTACCTCAGAGAAATACAAAAATGTCTGGTATCCTGCTGACTTCTCTGCTCAGTCTGGGACTGTTGCTATGTCTCTCAACAACTGCAGCTGTGTCTTAGTACATAAATGATCAGGCTTCCTGACAGCCCATCCCATCCTACAAAAACACACCAGTGCCCACTTATCTCTACTCCCACTAGGACATCACCAAATTCTGCAGATTTAGGGGGAGTTCTGGGACAGACTTCATGACGGCTGCACACAGTGACTTGCACTCTCCATCTACCTCATCTCATCTGCACATCTCAGGTAGATGGCTTACTGCATGCATCCCTGACGAACAACAAGAAACCTGTGGGCTAGCCAGGAATCCCTAGATTGGCAGTTGCATGGCATGGGTTGGCCAAACCTAGCTGCTTTTTGAGATGATATCACACAGCAGGAGATTTGCTATAGTCTCAGTCTATACCACTTGTCCGCCTAACCCCCACCCCATAGAAAGGTTGCCAGTGGCAAGGAGCAGGTATTTCTTTTGGATTCCTTCTGGTGCTTGGGAAAAAGCTAGTGACTTAAAGCAGAGTCTGTATCATTGCTGCTAGGCAGCTACCCATCAGCACAGTCTTCTTCAGTGCAGGGCCACTTAAATGTGAAGAGAGTTCAATTTCACCAGCCACTTGTTCTCTGGGTCTTCACAAAACCATTACTTCCTCCCTGCTTTTATCAAGCAGCCAAAAGATGTTTATGGAACACTTGCCCTGAGTGTACACTATTGTGCTAGGGACGGAAATTTCTCTAAGTACCATGAAGATCCAGAGGGAATCAATATGTTGTTTTTTTTCTCTCCCTCCCAATCCACTCTGGATGTCACACACTCCTCTCTCCTCAGTACTCACTCACGCAGAGCACCAGGATCCTTGTGCTGCAACCCCTTCATAAAAGCATTCACTGCCAGAAGCCCCCGATTGAGACTCAATAGCCAATTGATTCTGGCCAAAGAGAGAGGAGGGAAGCCAAGACGGCACTTACTGCATCTGTTTCTCCAATTGCCACCTGCTCAGAGAATCGGACTTTCACAGGATTGGACCTCAGCTTGGCCTTCTTTGCAGCACTGATGAAGGCAGATTTAGGGGACTGGAAAAAGAACAAAGGGCTGGTGAGTTCTCCATTCCTTTGTAATATTAGAGTTTAAGATGTCTCTCTCAATACAACTGACTCTGGTGGTTCACACCTGTAATCCCAAGAACTCAGGAGATCGTGAGTTTGAGACCAGCCTGGACTACCACTGTGAGACACTATCTCAAAAGAGAAAATACTAGTACCTAGATATTTTGGCTTACTTATTGATGAGTCAAGAGACAAGTATTGATTACCTATTAAGCACAAGGCAAGTGCTACAAGGCAATGTGTTAATTGTCTCCCTGTATGATTGGTGTGTTGTGTAAAAGCTGGGCATAAATTGAATTTGGATAAACTGAATCCCATTATAAATTCTCTAAGCCTAAGGAAGTTTGCAAAAAAAAAATCCTTAGTAATTATTTACATTAAATTTTTACATATTCAGTTTTCGTAATATGAGATTGACTTGAATAGTAGACTTCGTTGTGTGTGAATACAAATTTCCCAGAGGATCTTCAGAAATAATTGTTTTGTCTCACAGGTACACTCCTAGAAAGGAGACTTATAACAAATATTTTTGAAATCTGAGAGAGAAGAAACACAGCTCTCTAAAATGACTCATCCATACTTTCTAAACTATACAGAAAGAAAGAGATGAGTGATTTAGCTCAGTGCCCCTGGCTTTCTATTTCCAAATGCTGCATCACTTTGTGTATTCAATTCTGCATGAAGTGTCCAAAGAATCAGTCAGGCTCTCTTATTCTTGAAACCTTTCCCAAAATTCAGCAGGAAGCATGATTAGCAAACATTGTAAACTACAGTTAGCCCTTGTTACCCACAGCTTTGCATCCGTGCATTCAACCAAGCACAGATTAAAAATACATGAAATAACAACAACAATACCAAACCCTCTGTCTCTGCTGAACATGTACATTTTTCTTGCCTCCATTTCCTAAACAACACAGTGTAACAACTATGTATGTAGCATTTACCGTGTATTCAGAATCTTAAGTCATCTAGAGATGATTTGAAGTATTTGGGATGATGTGGGTAGGTTCCTTTGTAAATACTCTCCCGGTATATACATATATAAAGATCTCGAGCATCCATGGATTTAGGAATCTATAGGGGCACCCTGGGCCCAATCCCCCTATGGAGAACAAGGGAAGTGTTCTGAGTCTAATCTTCTGCTGAGATGCAGACAGCCTTGCAACTAGGAAATGCAAGAGTCATGCTGAATTCTCTTGTCTTTAGGAGGACTCACTTATGCATTGGATAAATTTAACAGTGGCTTATCTAATGTCTGGCAATGTTCTAGGTGATGAGAGATACAGGAGCAAAACTGACCAAATTTCATGGCTTTTGGGTATGTCTATTCTATCAGGGACAAGGAGACAATTAAAATAATTTTGTTTTGAGACAGAGTGTTGCTATATATTCCAGGCTGGTCTTGAACTTGTGATACTGATATTCTTGCTTTAGCTTCCCAAGTGCTAGGATTACAAATGTGCAGCCCTGTGTCAGGCTAATAAATACCTTTTTAAAAAGATTTATTTATGTTATTTATACGAGCTCATTGTAGCTGCCTTCAGACACACCAGAAGAGGGCATCAGATCTCATTACAGATGGTTGTGAGCCACCATGTGGTTGCTAGGAGTTGAACTCAGGACCTCTGGAAGAGCAGTCAGTGCTCTTAACCACTCAGCCATCTCTCCAGCCCAATAAATATCTTTTATGTAGTGCATAACTACAGTAGTACTCCCTTCTGTGATTTTACTCTCTTTTTTTTTTTTTTTTTTTTTTTTTTTGATATAGGGCCTCATAGAGCCCAGGCAGACCTTGAACTCAAAGATGTCCTTAGACTTCCGGTCCTCCTAACTTCATTATCCAAATTCTGGGATTATAGGTACATGCCATCATGGCTAGCTTGCATTTTCAGCTGTGATTTCAGTCACTGATTATTAACTTTAATTCAAAAATAATACATGAACAGTTCTAGAAACAAATACATTTTAAATAAATTTTATTTTAGTACATTGTTCTCTCTCCCTCTCTTTTCTTTCTTCCTTCCCTCCTTCCTTCCTTCCTTCCTTCCTTCCTTCCTTCCTTCCTTCCTTCCTTTCTTTTTTTCTTTCTTTCTTTCTTTCTTTCTTTCTTTCTTTCTTTCTTTCTTTCTTTCTTTCTTTCTTTCTCTCTTCCTGTT
>JADRCD010073556.1:24912-35560 GCA_019843815.1 Montemys delectorum | reverse complement strand
CCTCTGCATCAGCTCCTGCTTCCTGACCTGCTTGAGTTCCAGTCCTGACTTCCTCTGGTGATCAACAGCCATGTGGAAGTAAGCTGAATAAACCCTTTCCTCCCCAACTTGCTTCATGGTCATGATGTTTGTGCAGGAATAGAAGAAACTCTGACTAAGACAAAAACTCTTCCCTAAGAAGACTTGAGGCTGGTTTGCCATGGCCTATTCTTGATGAATCACAGGGCTCACTTCTTTCCCAGGCATGCTTCTGCCTTCAAGTTCATGTTTCTACTTAGAAATGTTCTAAGAAGCCAGTCTGTTCCTGCTCTTTAGAAAAATGCTTGGTTCTTTATGGACGTTTGTCCATCTGCTAGTGAGTAGGTTGGAAGACTCTTAAAGACTTTTGTATGATCTGAGAAAGTTTACAGTTGACATTTAGGATTTAATAAAAAATGTAATATACTTTAGAATTTTGCAAAACAATGACTTTATATGCTAACAATCAACATTTCAATAACCTTTCATAGTTGTGAATATAATAAATTAAACATTTCTAGGTAATCACACATGATTAAAACATACGTAATCACAATTTCCAAGTATTTAATTAAGAGTACAATTTTCTTTAATGTTTCAAATGTTTTATAATTGGGTCTCATGGGAGCTGTCCATGTGTGAGACTCCTCTCTGCTAAGTATATGAGAGGATTCAATGCCCTTAGCTCTTTGGTCACTTCTGGCTAACAGGCTGAATGCCTATGTTCAGTGTGCCTCTTCTCAGAATTCAGTCCACAGTTTCTTGGCCCTGTGTGCCTGAGCAGAGTATCAGTGCAGAGAGTCATGCTGGAACAAATGTGCCTGAACAGAACTCCGTGGCAGGGGGATGTGCTCTAACAGGTGCTAATGGGGATCTGTAGTTCTCGAAAGACAGGAAGCAGAGAGTGAGACAGGAAGTGGTTAGTGACACCCCCAAAGACCCACTCCAGTACCTACTTCCCTCAGATTGGCCATGTTGTCTAACATTTCCACAGCTTCCCAAAACAGTCCTGAGCTGGGGTCCAACTGTTGTAAACATCAGCTCATAAGGAACCTTTCAGAATCAAGCCACAGTGCCCTGTCTCCATGTACTGGTTATCAACAGCTATGCCATATGTTATTTAGCAGTGTATAACAACAAACATTAGGCATTCCACAATCTCTGTAAATTATGAATGTGGAGATCCAGAGTAGTTTTTCAGCTGGTGTCTCTGGCTCAGAAGCTCTCATAGAATTACTGTAAGACAGTTGGTCTTACATGGCAGGGCAGGCCTCATGCCCTAGAGGAGTTGCCCAACACAAAATGAATTTAATGGTATTTTTGTAGACTCTTTGTCTCATTTTGCTTTGTTTGAGCAATTTCTTTTTGTTTTATTTGTCTTTTGCTTGTTTATTTTGATTTCTGTTTTTGTGGTTTTTCTGTATGTTTCTTGTCTTTTATTTGCTTCTTTGATTTTTTTTTAAGAGAAGAAAAGAACATAAGTTTGGGTGGGTTGGGAAGTAGGGAGGATGTGGGAGGATTTGGAGGAGGGGGAAACACAATCAAATATATTGTATGAGAAAATAAATTAAAAACTTTTAAAAAAGATGTTGGTCTTGACAAGAACTAAAGAACTTACATGTATGATGGCTCACTACTAAGGTTGATGGCGTGGACTTCAATCCCTCGCTGTTAGAAAGAGAGTCCCTTTTCATACTGTAGGGACCCTTCCATAAACGAGTTGGCAGCTGACTTTCACAAGAACAAGCTCTCTAAGACAGATCAGGAAAGAAGTCACAATACCTTTATGATCTAGAGTGAGAAATCACTTGTCACTTCCTGCCCAGTCTATCATATGAAAAAGTAGTTAAGGTGTACAGTCCAAATTTCAGGGGAGGAGACTCTGTCTCTACATTTTGAAAGAACAGTTTGTGGATGAGTTTTAAGACCAGTGCACAGAGAGTTCCAAGAAGTTCCATATACAGGAGGATGTGACTACATGCAGGAAGTGTCCTTAACTGCTGATCCATCTCTCCAGCTCCAGTTAAAAAGTTTCTCTTTAGGTTAGTTGTAAGGCTTCAGGTTTTTATACCCACTTTGGACTTTAGTAATTCTATCAGACATTAAAATTCCTAGCAGACTCCAAACTAGGTGCACGCCATTTTGGAGGTAGAGAGTGGGGCAGGCACTATGATCTAAGCCAGCTCTTCATGTCTAGAGGGATGCAAACCAAACTATCGGCTGCATTTCATTTGATAATGAAGTTCTGTTTGCTGCATCTTGACCCGTAAGCCTCTGCCTTTCAAAATCAGAATTCAAACATCTCATGTTTTGAAACTTGGTGTCTTTCCCAGAAATGATGTATTTAAAAAAATTTTCTTATGGCTGGCAGCACCTAAACCATTGTCCTGTCATTATGATAAATTGGCCCAGCCTTCAAACATTAATTGGAAACATATGCATGTCTTATCAATATTGCATTCTAATTAGTAGGGTCATCTTGAGGTTCCATGGACCAAGAGATGAGAGATGGGTGTGTGTAGTATTTGGCTAATTAATCATCTCTGAGAAAATTAATGCAATACTCTGTGGAATTTTCTGTTTAATTGGTTACTGTGTAAGATCACAGGACAATTGGTTGCTTAACTTCTCTCCTACCTCCTCATTACACACTTCATAATATAGTACCCCTGCTGGGAAAGATTGTTTTAGTTTGTTTATTCTTCCTGTGTTTATTTTTCTTATCTGCAGAGATAGTGAAAACTGCCACTTATGTTTTGCAAATAGACACATGCTCAGTAGAAAAATATAACTCTAAATACAAATACTCTTCTACTTAATAAGAACAATAAGACTTAATTTTCTATCCCCAGCTATTCCCAGCCCCTCAGTATTTGGCTTTGGCTTCTTGGCTCCTCTGGGCCTCCAGCCTGCCAACTTTAGGTCTTGGGACTTCTCAGACTCCATTATCTTGCAAGATCATGCCTTAAAATAAGTCTTTCATTTCTATAGATGCTCATATTCTTGCTGCCCTTGTTCTTAGGACTACCCAGACTAACCCATGCTCTGCCCATGACCACTCTGCATCCAGTCAGCACTGTGGGCATATAGACATATGCATCATTGTGTTCTTGATCAGATCATGATCTGGATCTCATCCTCTCCTACCCAGATAAGTATGACTAACTTCTAATTCCTGTTTCCTTTCCCCATCCCCTAAATCCAGTTCTTTTCACAGCATCCAGTTGATTCCCTCACAGTATAATTGAGTTGTATGGATCTCTAACCAAGACCTACTGATGGCTTCCATTCTTGTAGCACTGGAACATCTGTGGGGGAACCTCTCAAACCCTGTGTGGACACTAAAGGCAAGTACAAGATAACTCCCAGCCCACTTGTGTTTTACTCTAAGACCCACCCTTAGTAATACAACATTGTGGAAAGAAATCCTTTCATAATCCTTCAAATCACAGTCTTGAGATATGGTCCCAGATTCTCTCAAGGTCACACAGCTCATATGCATAGTACACTGGATCTAAGGCTGTTCTATGGACTGCTCTGGCCTCTTAAAAGAGAACCACCAACATGGGAAAATATATTCAAAGACAGAGCCTCACTTACTGTTTCACCCTCCTGGAGTTCTTCATAAGAACCTATAGGAATTAAGGGGAGGGGCCAAGACATACACAGGACACTGGGGTGAGAAGACCTTAGCCTGGTTCTTTCTTTCGTATTTCAGTGTTCTGTGTTAGTATTAGAAAGTGTTGCCCAGCATAGACTTCTAATGGAACAGGAGTTTAGGAAACAGCAAGTTACCTGTCTGGGAAGGCCCTCAGGTACAAACTGAAGACAGTTAAGGTTACTAGGGACAAGGCTGCTAAAAACCAGGCACACTTCATGTTCAGTCTGCTTCATGTCCTAGATGTCGGGTTTCTCTCAGCTCTCTCCTCCTGGGCTTCATCGGCTGAACTAAGTGGTGCATTGCCCTTTTAGAAGTCCCAGAAAAGCTAAGGGCTACCAGATTAGCACAGAATCTCTGAAAAAGAGATGCTTTCTCTGGTCAGGAATCTATCTAAATAGAACAGATAACCTCATAGAGGCAATGGTCTGGGTTCTACAACACTACAGAAAAGCTCAAACTCCAGAAAGTGGAGCATCCTTGTTCCTCTCCACAGGCTCATGTCTGACAGGGATGGCAGAGAACAGTAATGCTAGAGGAACATACCTCCTGGCCATATGACATCAGTCATCACAGGATGCGTGAGAGGTCAGGCTGTTCTCCAAGCCAATAAAAAGGGTCTGAGATTTCCACCCCTTCTCCAGAGCATCTCCCTCCCAGAGCTTCGGCTGGACGATAGATATTTAAACGTTGTTTTTGGCATTAGTCAACATCATTTCTTCCAGATGTTACCCAAAGGTTCCAGACCAGCTTCAATGGTCTGGAAGGGCTCAAACAAGTCATAAGAATTTTAAAAGAGTCTAAATTGGTGGTGAGTCTGGCCTGAGTCTTGAACTGAGTTTTATTTGCTAAAGGCAAAAGCCTGTCCTTAATGTCCTACTGGCCAAAAATATTATTTGCACTTAAAGAAAAAATAATCAAGTGCTTTTTTGGGTGCTTATATGAATTTTTCCCTTCTGTTTAGACTGAAGACAGTGAAACCCTGTTTTCAATTGAGCTCAACATGCAGCCTCCTGGCTTCATCTCAAATTAAAGAGATAGGACCAATGGAAACGTTAATTTCTTTTTAAAAAGTGTTTAATAAATAAACACTTAATGTCTAGCATTCTGCTTAAGCTGAGATGTTCAGGATAAAAAAGAAAGGTCATTTTCAGTTCCCCTCTTCACAGTGCATGTTTTTAATGAAACATCTTCCCTCTCTAAAATGTGTGACATTCTTTCTAGTTGGATGCACTGAAGATCCTGAGTTGAAATACAGGGTCTCTTTTTAGCTTGCCCAGATTCCTCCAGAGGTGAACCAAGTGGAAGCTGGGTGTTCTTGGCTAGAGGGAATTTGTTGACAGGGAATAGGACCTAGTGTTCTTCTTCTAGCTGTTACACTTAGATCAAGATCCAGGAAATCAGCACCCTGTAGGAAAGATAGAAAATAGTTTCCTTGACATAGGAGTTGGGCTGCCATATTTAAAAAATTAATAAAGTCACATGTTTGCAAAAGAGTGGTGCTTGAGCATGTCTTAGGGGCCAATGTGTGCAGTCAGCCTTCCTATGCACAGATCTGATTTGGAAGAAAGGGTGTGAGGAGAAATTCTGCAAATGGAAAGAGAAGAAAACTTCACTGAATACATTTCTTATCTCTGCTGGTCATCCCCATCGAAAGGTGTGGTTTTCAAAGAGTGTATCACCGCAGCATCCATTCTACAAGCTTTGTAATAGCTGGGATTCATGTCCCCTTGACTCTCAAAAGGGACAACGTAGTTTCAGTTTCTTCCATATTTCCTGAAGTAAAAGTACTGGAGCCTTGATGTTCTACAGTTGCTGTCTTATGAGGCAGCCCCAGTGATGTCAAAAGCCATATAGGAACAGAGCAAAATATTCATCAGACTTGTCAGAACAACTTGTAAAACTTGTTCTTGGTGCCACTCATCAGAATAGTCTAAAATCAAGGCTGAAATAGATCCCCTCTGCACTAGGCAAGCTTCTCAGCTGTGTACCCTGGACAACAAGCCCCAATGTCAAAGAAGCTCATGGAATGATGCTACCAACATTTAAGATGATCTTTCTATCTCAATTACCTAACCTAAAAACTTCCTGAGGGATACGCTTCCAGGCTTGTCCCCTAGGTAACTCTAGATTATGGGGAGTAGAGGAAATCCTTAGTGTGTAATGTCTTAGGTGAATCTGTGTTGTTGACATGGGCCCTGCCATATCAAGGAATTGAACCTTCTAATCCAGAAGGCAATGGCAAAGCCCCCTTTCCACATGTGGATATCGAGAGTGTGTACAGAAAATCCCTACCTTCCCTTTTTCTGCCCAGATATGTATTGGCTGTGGATTTCTCTCCCAGAGAGACTTCTCCTAGCCCACATTAGCTAGACCTGTCTCCTTGATCCAACTGTATAGTGTAAACTGCCTCCTTGTATGTCTGTATGTAGTGACCTCTCCTCCTTTTGCTGTGTTTAATAATCCTGTCTCTCTATTCAACTGAATGTCCAGAGGTGCTAAGATGTCTCTGTTCAAGAGCCGAGACCAACTCCCAATCCCAGCTTTCTGTCTCTGTGTTGGTCTGTCTCTTTATTTCTGTGACCCCTCTATCAGTGTTGGACCCTAGAGTGGTGCTGGCCATGGCAGGAGATACTTTTAAGTTTGCACTACCAACTTTCCCAAGCTGTACTGCTTCTTTCAACTTGACCATGTACCATGAACCAAATGTACCATATTTTAAACTATGGTTTTTATCCCCTTGTTCCTATTGTCTTATGGCCAACTCATAATGCAAAATGCACTCAGTTCAACTTTGAAAATCCATCATGTTTAATATCTACAAGTCTGTTTAAAAATGTAAGTGCAGTCTCTGCTCTACACGTTATCTCCATATTTGCTCATGTGAGTATTTTGTTCTTTTTCTAAGAAGGACTGAAGCACCCATACTTTGGGCTTCCTTCTTCTTGAGCTTCATGTTGTCTGTGAATTGTATCTTGGTTATTTGGAGCTTTTGGGCTAATATTCACTTATCAGTGAGTGCACACAATGTGTGTTCTTTTGCAATTGGATTACCTCACTCAGGATGATATTTTCCAGTTCTATCCATTTGCTTAAGAATTTCATGAATTCATCATTTTTAATAGCTGAGTAGTACTCCATTGTATAAATGCACCACATTTTCTGTATCCATTCCTCTGTTGAGGGATATCTGGGTTCTTTCCAGCTCCTGGCTATTATAAATAAGGCTGCTATGAACATAGTGGAGCATGTGTTCTTATTACATATTGGAGTATCTTCTGGGTATATGCCCAGGAGTGGTATAGCTGGGTCCTCAGGTCCAATTTTCTGAACCACCAAACTGATTTCCAGAGTGGTTGCACCAGTTTGCAATCCCACCAGCAATGGAGGAGTGTTCCTCTTTCTCCATATCCTCTCCAGCATCTGCTGTCACCTGAGTTTTTGATTTTAGCCATTCCGACTGATAAAAGGTGGAATCTCAGGGTTGTCTTGATTTGCATTTCCCTAATGACTAAGGATGTTGAACATTTCTTTAGATGTTTCTTGGCTATTCAATATTCTCTAGCTGAAAATTCTTTGTTTAGCCCTGTACCCCATTTTTAATAGGGTTATTTGATTCTCTGGAGTCTAATTTCTTGAGTTCTTTGTATATATTTGATGTTAGTCCTCTATGAGATGTAGGATTAGTAAAGATCTAATCTCTTCTGACACTTAGGCAACCCCTTTACGAACAACGCTTACAACACACACACACACACACACACACACACACACACACACACACACACACAATTACATACTTCTAACATGCAATGGCACAAAGCAAATATTCTCATTCTGAAAGGAAGTAATCAAAGCATGGTGAGGAAGTATTGGCCAAGGTTTGAGAGATGACTCGGAGGATAAAACTCTCAACACATGTGCACAATCCCTTGACTCATGTAAAGCACACCCACAGTTTCAGCATGCCTATGACAAAATATGAATTGCAGACTAGAGGCTATCCTGAAGCTCAGAGGCTAACTCGCTAGAATAGCAGTGACCCAGAGAGCTTGTCCTAAATGACATGGAAGGCAAGGAAGAATTGATATCTAAGATTATCCTCCAATGTCTGTGCTTGTACTGACACACATGAGTATGTACATATGTATATGTTACACCCGTACACATCAAACAAATCCATAAAATTAAAATAATTAGAAAACTAAACCAAGACCAAACCCCAGCATAGGTAGCACCATATCCTACATCACCATTTCCAGTGTCTGGGGCTCATAATAGAATCATTTGATCTCGAAAGCACTTGGTTAGCCTCACTGCCCAGCTCTGCTACCCAGAGTGTACATAGCCTCTCCTTTGAGCTGACTCTACTTGATACACACAACTTTCACAAATGGACATTCCATAGTCCTGGCATCTCCACTCTCTTGGGACCTCCATTGTAAGCTAGGCTTCACTTTCCAGTTTCAAGCAGTGACTTTCCAGGGCCATCTTGCAGGAAACCCAACTCTAGCACACATTGCCTGTCTTCTGAAACCATGGCACAAGCACCTACCACCCCTTTACTCATGCCTCTAATGTCAACACTACATGCTTGATGCTGCCAAGTTCTACTGTCTATTCAAGATGTAGGTTAGACCACAGTTGCTGAAGCCTCTGTGTGCATTCTAAGGCTGACCCTGGAGAACCAGTTTCCTAGGAAATTGTTTTTGAGCATGGAGCCCCTTCAGTGGCATTCTCCAATAATTTTCTTTCTTTTCAAATGAATTTAGATGTCCACAAGACAGAGTCCTCGATGGATGGAGTCTTGTTCTTGGGGCACCTTTTCTGTGGACACGGTGCTGAGCAGGTTGCTTGTTGATGGTGCTGATCTCTTTAACAAGCACAGCAGCATCTCGAAGCCACATCTTTCTGCTCTCTCTCACTATGGTGAGAGCAGCAGTCATGGCACAGGCTGAGTACTCTCCTGTCTTGAAACTTCTTCCTCCAAATAAATCAGTACCTTATGTCTGTATTTGACTTCAGTTAACTTCCCAAGTTGGCAAGAGCAGAAGGAAGGCACATTCTTTGTCAAAGTATAACTTGAGTGGCTTCGAACCCAGTTCCCTGTAGAATCCTTGTTCCCCTCTGGAACTTCATGCACTGGATATTCATTTTCCATATTTCTTCTAGGATTATGGTCTCCCAAACTCCCATCAGTATGAGCAATTAATCTCAGACCGTTCTAGATTATTTTGGGGGCACAAAGTTTTTTTTTCACATTCGTTCTATAAAGCATCTCTAAATCCCTGAAGTCAATTATTAGTTTTATTACAATAGCCTCACTTATTGGTACCATTTTTCTGTATTAGTCACTTTTCTTTCTTATGGCAAAATAAACTTTAAGAAGAAGGGTTTATTTGAGTGCATTGTTCGAGGTTCGAGGACAATGTCCATCAGGGCAGGAAGTCAGGATAGCAGGACTGTAAAGAGGCTTGTCACACATGCACAGCCAGGAAGCAGGGATAAATGCATGTTGGTGTTTACCCACTTTCTCCTTTTCATTCAGTCTGGGGCCCCCTCCCCTTGCAATGGTGCCTTCCACATCTAGGATGTTGCCTCCTATCACGGTCACAGATATGTCCAGAGATTTGTCTTCTAGATGAGTGTAGATCCTGACAAGTTAACAATCTTAATCATTATGGACAATTATTCTTCACTCCCCTTGGGGTTTGAATCTACATTTTGTTCTGGACATATTTGGGTTCCTCCCTGCCAAGAATTGCAATAATATTGCCTCATTTGCCATGAGGGCCTCTGTGACCAATGCTGTCCCAAGTTACTGGCAGGGATCCAGTTCCTCACATCAGGTACTGGCCTTGTGACCACTGTAGTCCCAAGCAGGATCATTGTAGACAGTGGTAACCTTGCATGAAGCCCTGAAAGCCCTTTTTATGGATCAGATGTCTCAGGAAGATATGGCCTTGTGCCTATTATATGTCTCTTTCTTGTTCCAAGGAGATGGGAGAAGGGGCAGGAGCCTCACAGGGTTGTTTTTTTCTTAAACAGAGACCTGGGCTATGAGCTTCAGTTGGCTGCCATAGTGATCACTCACTCCTTCATCAGCTCAAGCATCTGGACTGTGACACTCCATAGAACTGGTAAACCCTGGCCAGCAGAGGCAGAGCCAACTGTGGAGCATGTGGCTACTAGATGGACATTAACAGGCTCTTACAAAAATATTGAGGTGTGTCACTGTCCCTTCTCAGAGATAATCAATTGGTATAATCTGGTGTCTTTTCCAGGATGGCTAAAGTTTGCCATCTGGATATTTACAGGAGGTCAGGGGCCCTAAGCTTGGCAACAACTGACTTTGACAAATAGCTAGCACTGAGTCCTCACATGGCGCATCTCTGCATAGTAAATCTCACCAGAGATGTACAATAGAGATGAAGAACTGCACTTAGAAATTCAAGAAGTCCATGTGATCCCTGCATCCTCCGTTGTTCAGGGCTCAGCTGGAGAAAGGCTATATAGATCTCAGCTGTTATAATTACAACCCTGTTTCTTGTGTCTCGCTAAGTGCCTAGAGGGGAAGCTTTAAAATACCATTCTGTAAATGAAAAAGCTAAAGCTCACGTGACTTATTACCTTGGGAATAAAACCCAGCCATTGTCCCTACCAAGACAATCTACGTGACTGTCCTGAGAGGGCGACAGATAACTCTACTGGTTCACAGAAAGGCATAGAGTCCAAGGCTCTCTATAGCTTTCCAGACATGCATGTGACAGTGACCCTGTAGCAACACAGACTTCAGTTTAGTCTGAGGGTGGGCTGTCTGTCTGTCTGTCTGTCTGTCTGTCTGTCTGTCTCTGTCTCTCTGTCTCTCTCTGTCTCTCTGTCTCTCTGTCTGTCTGTCTGTCTCTCTCTCTCTCTCTCTCTCTCTCTCTCTCTCTCTCTGTGTGTGTGTGTGTGTGTGTGTGTGTGTTGGAG
>JADRCD010073556.1:0-24812 GCA_019843815.1 Montemys delectorum | reverse complement strand
TGTGTGTGTGTGTGTGTGTGTGTGTGTGTGTGTGTGTGTGTTGGAGTATATGTGGACAGAATCTGCCATGTCCCGGGGTTGGCCAGTCTGAGCATCATTCAGGGGCCAGGCCCTTGGAGCCAGAAGATAAACATGTTAACCGAACGTTCCATCTGTCATTTCACAGAGTCATTTACTGCCTGACTGTGGTTGGAAAAATTAAGTCCTTGTAATTTAGAGTCAACATTTCTCAGCGGAATCATGTTAGACAGGTTGGCGGCACTCGCAGCCTCTCAGCAGTGTCACCTACAATCAAAACAAGTTCATAGTGGCACATTGTCAACTTCACAGCCCACGTCCCAGTGGTTCTCCTGTGTTGGGCACAGGCACTGCAGGCTGTAGGCTGGACCTGAGATTTCAAGGCTGTGCCTGTGCATGAATTGCTACAGTAAGGATGGAGTGCAAACTCCTGGTGCAAGCCAACCTGTGGCCCTGGAGGCTACAGGACCCAGATCAAGGTATCTACAAACTGAGTGTCTCCTAAGTCTCCTAAGCTTGTAGGTGGTGTCTTTAGTGAGTGTTCACACAGTAATATGACTCTGTGTCTGTGTCCTGACCTCCTCCTCTTAGAAAGACACCAGTCATATGCGGCAAGCACCCATCAATACAGCCCCATCCTAGCTTAATCACCACACTAAAGGCCCTATGCGGTGGTGCTGGGAACTAAGCCTTCGTCATCTGAAACTTATAGGGACACAGTTCAGCAAATAGATGGGTTCACTTTGATGTTACCTTTGAGAAACTTTTCTCTTTGGCTCTATTTTTGCAAAGGGAGTACTTGAGGCTGAAGAGCCAGGTAGCTATCTCTCAGTTCCAAAGCCAGCGAAGCTGCCAGGGCCTAGCACCCAGGGTGAAATCTGTGGTTCCTTATTTTGTACCACCAATAAACTGTACCTACTCACAGTTCTGGACAAGTCCAGCATAGTTTTCTCAGGGCATTCCAAAGGCTGCAATGCAGGCTCTAGTGGGAGGTTGTCTTTAGTGAGGACATTTTCTAATGTCCAGCTTACCTAGTTATACAGTTAGATGCTTTTCCACAGAGACAGAGATTTCCAAGATAGCAGGTAAACTGAGGAGGAATTCTAAGTATCTGGATACTGGATAATGCTATATTAATTTATCTAACATTATAGTAAGTTAACCCAGATCTGGAGAGGCTCACTCCCAGACCTCAGGCTACATAAGGATGTTTTAGAGCACACTTACATTCTCAATTCAGAGGTGGGAAAACTAAGACACAGAACACAATTTGACTTATCCAAAGTCACATAGTGTTCTGGCAACAAAGAAGGTGTTAGCAGTCAGGTCTGGCATCCCCAAGGTGGTCTCATGAGCTTATGTGTTCCCCTCTTGTTATACATGCTAAGTGGACACTGGAGACCCAGAACATGGCTGAGACTAAGGCTGCTGGCCTGGGACAGCCACATAGCCTGCTCTTCCTGGGTTGTGCTTGACTACCCCAATGGGCAGAGGCTGCCATGGCTGTGAGGGTGAGGGGTGTGGCAAGCTTGAAAAGACAGAAGGTGAATCATCACGTATTCAGTCTACTTGACCTCTGGCTTGGCTTCTCCCAAGCCATGCCAAGGAGACTGCTATCACACAGATATACAGAATGATCCCCAGGGATACAGGACCTGGTGATCTAGAACTTGAGCTTCCCCAGTAGGCGTCTTCTTTATTCTGCATCCAATCCCAGACCTGGTCAGATGCAGTGACTTGCCTAGATCAACAATAAGTGAGATGAATAGAGTCTAAGTTCCCTGACTCCGTTCTTAGCACAGCCCCTGACAGATGGAGCTAAGTCTCAGCTCCCAGGCAAGCTTCCAGCTCACATTAGAGTGTGAATTCTGGCCACTGGTTTCTGGTATCTGGGCAGCAGTGTACTGTCAGGGTAGTGAGGGACAGCCCCACTGGAAAGAAGGCATGGGGTCTGGTTGCAAAGCGGGTTGGGTACCTTCCTGATGCTCTACATCAGCTGCCAAGGCTTCAACACATGAGCAGTCATTTCCCAGACCCGCACCCTCTATTACCTCTAATAGTTCAGGGAAATAGTGTGGCTGCCCCTGAGCTTTGAGGGTAGTTGGTCCTCTGTGTGTGGAATAACCCTGATCCCTGATATCTGTCCTTTGTCCATCTGAAAGCCAAACAGGACAGTAGGGCAGAGCCTGGGAGCTGGAAGCTCCACCTGCTCTAATTGCCTGCTTTGAGGAATGCTGAAGTCCACCTGACCCCCGCCCAACTCACTCTGACCAAGAAGCTCCAAACAAGAAAAAGGAACTCTCCCAGCAAAACAGTAGCCTAGGATAGCTGACTGTTCCCTAGTTGGAGGGCCAGGCATTGAATCTGATGATGATGGAAGGAAGAACTCTAGATCTGGATAGAATTGTACAGTTGTCTGGAGATTCTAGGCTCAGATGTGCACATCTTATAATTACTACATCCCTTGAGTGGAATAATATCTGTGTGACACAGAGCCACTCTTGGGTTGGGGCTACACTCTCCCCCTTCCCCCAAAAAATGAAAGGGGAGGAGGTTTTGAAGATATTAAGTTCTAATGCATTGGCTTTGAGTTAGTAAAAGGTGGAGATATTCAGAGTGCATCTGACCTCAGTGGGTAAGCTCTCAGTGAAGATGTAGCAGTGGCTCTCCTACCTGTGGAAAGGTCTGTGTGGCCACCAACTGAGAGCACTCTTGCAGATAATAATGACCTCTGGTTTACAGCTCCCCAGCTACAGTCAAAATGTGCTAAACTCTGACAATTACTTAGTGAATGTAAACCTAGAACTCAACTGACATACCATGATTTCAATCCAGAGATACTCTGGTCTTGGATGAAGATCCTTCCAGAATCCTGACTCTTGGAAACTGAGATGTTAAGCATGTGGTTTTTAAAAGTCATTGAGCACCGTTACACAGCAATTCAAACAAGAAAAAGCAAAGCAAAGCAAAGTAAAGCAAAGCAAACAGAAACTTCCACCCCTTTCCTCTCCATTGAGCTTGAAGCCCAGGAAGGAGCTAATTCTAGCACCTTGATGGGCAGGGATTGGTAACGCATATCTGAAAGAGGACTGTGACAAGAAAATTCATAGGTTTCATGGTTATGGGATAGAAGTGCGACCAATGAATGCAAAAGCAAGGAAGAGAGAAGCATGAGGCAGAGCCAGATGAAGAGAGATAGAAGCAGCCACACAGGAGAGGAGAAGAGAGATACTGGGAGAAACAAAGCAACAGACACAGAAATGCACTCATGCAGAAGGCAGAGGTTCCTTGGGCTCTTTTGTCCTAATAATGACAGGAATGAAATAAAACTTAGTAAGTCAATCTTCATCACCTCTGATTCTAGGGAATGGCTTGTCCATAAAGACTAGCAGTTGATCGGGAGAGGGCCGGTCTGGATAGAGTTCTCTGGATGTGGGCCCTGCCCAGCCTCCTCATGGCCATGAAAACTTTGCAATCATGACCTCAGGGAGAATAATTCTGTGGACAGTAAAGGTTGTCACTTTGCAGCTGGACAGTAAAAACAAAGGTTGGGGGTAAGTCACCTGCTGTAGGGTCTTGGTAAGCTGGAGACCCAGTGACTCCACAACACCACCCTTGTTTGGTGGCAGTCAGAAAGAGTACCAAGTTGAACCCCCAGAACCTAAAAAAAACTTCCCAAAGGATCTTCTTAGTGGCATGTGGCTCACAAAAGGTCCCTTGCTAGCCAACAGAGTCGGCCAGTTGCCATCTTCTTCACATGACAGACAGACTGGCTCCCTCAGGAATGAGACCATGTGACCAGTGAAATCTGAGTGGAGGTGGTTTAAGTTTCTTCCAGGATAGGACATTCTAATGATTAGAAATTAGGAATCTATAATTCTAATATATCCCACCTATCCATATATATGTAAAATCTCCTCCCACTTATATATCCTATTTCTCCCACTGTTCCACAGTCTGCAGAGGGAACCCATAACATTCCAAATCCAACAGGTTGTATTCTTCATGAGGACAGTGAGGACCAGAGTCTGTAGTCCCCTTGCTACGGACATGTAACCTGAACAAGGAATACAGCCTACAAGGTTTGAAGGTACTGCACCTCAGCCGCTGGATGTTACTGTAGCACAGTATCTCGAATACTATCAGGGCCTGCCAGATACTCTCTGTTGCTAAAAGTGTCAGGTGGACAAGCACATTAGCTTAGGACATTCAGCAGCAACACTTAATGGAGAATCTTCTGAAGTGTGTGCATATGTCTGTTTAGAGGTGGAGAGGCAGCTAGGCTTTCTGACCGTTAGGGAGCATCTAATTCTATAAAAGCCTGAAGGCGATGAGTTTATTTTCATAGTCAGTCCTGTATATCCATTGAGTTCATAGTCACAGATGGAAAGCATTTTTTTTTTAAAGTATGTCTGCATTGAGCGTGTAAAGACCATGGGGGTGGGGTGGGGAAAGTTAGTATTTCCTAAGTAATGCAGTATAATAATAGCTTATGTAGGGTTTATATTGCATTAGATAGTAGAAGTCTTCTAGAGATGATACAAAGTTTATAGGAGCATGTGTGCAGGATATTGTTAAGTATTATACTACATATGAGAGATGAGTATCTGTGAATTTGGGTATTTGGGGAGGTCTAAGAACGAGTCTCCCAAGGATACTAAAAGTAACTGCAGATTCATATGCCATGTATAATACAGTTGCCCATTTTTCCATTAATTTTAAACCTCTCCCCAAATTGTTATGGAATGTGTAAGCAACACTTTAGTGGCTGAATCGATTGATACTCAGGGTGGATTATAAGAGAATGTTCTTAATCCTCCCTCCCATGGTGGGATACTGAGATTGTTTGCAATTTCGCACTTAGGTAAGAGCCACTGAAATAAACATTTCTGTGCACAAAGCTTGTCTTCTATTTGATATTGTTTACTTTGGCTCGATTCCCAGAAATGGGATACTCAGGCAGAAATGCCATGAAACCTTGCCTTTTTCAAGCACAGATCTTTAAAGTAAAGCATTCGTTCTCACTGATGTCAGGGAAGGAACATTCCTTGTCCCACATGAGGAAAGGCAAGCTAGCCCTCAGGTACCTCCCTGGTTGCAAGTCATCCTTCCCTAGGACCACAGTGATAGAGACCTAATCCCAAAGAACAGAGTCCACCTGGGGGGGCTGACCAGGGAATGGACTTCAACAACTGCAGCCCAGTGCTGTCTGGCTCTAGCCCAACTCACAACATTCCTGAGGGCTCACCACTGAACCCCTAACACCTCTACTGAGGCTCAGGGTGCCCACACAATCTCTTGGTGGTCCAAAAGAGCCCTTGCTTCTACACTGTGGAGGCTAAGCCTGTTTTCATTTCAATCTTGACTGATGTCTCCCTCTTCAATGTCACCGCATCCTCTTTTCAGAGTCCTGCCTTCATCTATGGCTCCTCTGTTGAGCTTAAGGATAGACACAGCTTAAGGTTCACTGGTACACATAGCTGAAGCATTGCAGGGCTATCTCCATCCACACATGTGAACCCACCCATCCAATCTACCTCAAGTAGGTCCCCAGGGGGCTCTCTTTTTCTTGCTATCTTTTTCAGACTCCAGGTTTAGCACAGGAGCTTTAGTAAACTGTCCCTGTACCTCGGGTAAAACTTTCTTCCCTTAGAGGGGAGCATTGATTATTTTTGACCCAAAAAAAGCCCTGAGCCCCTTTTTCTCTACATTGACCTTGACATACCCTGCCACTTAGAGCAAAGGATGACCAAATCAGTTTCACGAGAGATTCCCCATACTATCTGGACTTACATTGAAATGTACTTGATGTAGTAACAGTATTAAGAGGTGTTGGCCTGGGGCAGTGGTGGCGCACGCCTTTAATCCCAGCACTTGGGAGGCAGAGACTGGTGGATTTCTGAGTTCGAGGCCAGCCTGGTCTACAGAGTTAGTTCCAGGACAGCCGGGGCTACATAGAGAAACCCTGTCTCAAAACAAACAAACAAACAAACAAACAAGTGGTGTTGGCCTTTAAGAAAAACACTTCCCTATGAGAAAAATGAATAGTTGAATTCCCTCAAGAGCATGCTGCTAGAATGCACTTGGACTGTTTATCCCTCCAGACTTGGGGACTCTTCCATTGCAGTGTGCTATGCATTAAACAACATAAGATCCTCAACAAAAGCTAACTACACGGTGCAAGCTTTGAAGTCTGAGCTGGGTGTGTTCCCTGAGAATCGAGATACTCACACTCCCGCTCTGACGTCTGGCCTCATCTTCTCCCAATAGCATACACTTACAGACAGTCCATCCCTTTACCCAATAAAGCATCCAGTTTGTCCTTAGATACTGTTGGAGATGTGAGACCTTTATGGCTTTTCATTTTAATTAATTTATACAGCAAAGCACTCAGAGCCCCTCTCCCCTTAAAGCTTCCTGTCTCAGAGAGAGGCTTGCTCAAAGCAGGTCTCATGTTGCCAGTTCAATACCTAGCCTCATTGCTGAATTGTCAAGAACCTTGTCTGAGAGTGGAAATGAAGCATCCAGACAACTGTTTGTTCGTGCCTGTGTGTTATCAACCATCCTGAGTGGGTTATAGCAATTTGCAGAAAACTTTGAGATGACACTTTTATTCTTCTTCCTATCTGGATTGTCCCAGAAAATGCTTGGGGCCACTAGACTCTGGTCATAAGAAAAGTGATTTCAGTACTATCCTAGCAGGTGGAACATCACTCCAGATGTTCCTTCCAGATGATGATGTCACCCACTGTGATGCTTAATCTTGCTCGTTAACTTTACTGGCTCTGGAGTCAATAAGGAGGCAAGCCTCTAGGCACACTTATGAGGGATATTTCTTTATTAGATTAATTAAAGTGGGAACGTGGACTGCAGCTTCCAGAGTCAGCCTGGACATTAAGAAGGTTGAAGAAAAAAGCCTTCAAGTCTCACTGGTGAGTCAACCCTGATGTCTTTGACGCTGGTGCTACCAATGTCTGCTGCTGCTGGTGTTGGAATGCAGCTTCTGGGCCTTCCAAGAACTGAAGACCAGTGACACTCCAGGAACCTTCTAAACTTTTGTTCAGTACCAGGTTGGACACATGTATCCTTGTGGCTTGAGCAGGTTCTGACTCCTTACCCTGTCCAGTGTAAGAGACAGCTATTGGTGAGTTACTAGATCATGTTACCTCACCGTGTAGCCCAATCTAATCAATCTTCTTATAATACATAGTCGTTCTATCTCCTTGGTTTCTCTAGCTGACCCTGATATACTTATTTTCCAAGGGTTCCCACTAGGGGACCCCTTCATGGGGGATGGCTCCTCTTCTCTTCTCCTGTAAAGCTCCTCCTTGCTCCTTCCCACCTCTGTAGCTCAGCTTCCTTTCCAACCCACACATTTCATCCTTTCTTAGTCCAGAGTCTCTGTCAAGGGCATCTTTAAAATCAGTGTCTGGTCAGCTGGTGCCTTCATCACATGTGAGTGAAGAAGGCTCTTACTTAGGGTTTCTGTTGCTGTGATAAAACCCAAGGGCTGAAAGCTACTTGTGGGAAAGGGGTTTATTTTATTTTACAGTTCTATCTCACAGTTCATCAGTGAGGAAAGATAGGTCAGAGCTGCTTCCTGGCTTGTTCCCCATGGCTTGCTCAGCCAGTCCTCTCACAGTACTCACCATCAGCAGCCAGGAGTGACACTGTCCACACTGCAATGGGCCCTCCCACATCAATCACCAATCAAGAAAATGCACCACAGCTTGCCTAAAGGCCCATCTGGTGGGTGCATTGTCTAAAGGGAGGTTCCTTCCTCCTAAATGACTCTAAGTTGTGTCAAGGTGACTTAGGACTAGCCAGAACAAAGGAACAACCAACTGTTTCTCTGGAACACTTTCTAGGAGCATTCTTGTTTCCAACCCCTCTGTAGCAGATAGGACGGCTGGGCTACCTGCACTAGATAGCAATGGTTGTTGTTGCTCATGACAGTCCCTGAAGCTTACCAAGGGCAGAGGAGGAAGGGAGGAGGGGTACTGATGTCAGGTTTGAGTCAGAGAGGTCAGAGGTCAGAGAGATAACCTGTGTACGTCTGTAGTCTAGAGGCAAGAGGGAACATGCAGTCCCTTCTGAGCATGAGGGCGCTATAGTTGCCTCTTCCCTAGGGTATAGTAGTCATAGTCACTGCTCAAATGTATAGACATGAGTCTATAGATTAGAGAGGGAAAGAGAAAGAGAAAGGACGGGGGGGGGTGGTTGTGTAGTGCAAAGAAAAAGGTTGACAAAACTGTGAGTGAAGGTAAATGTTCTTGACTCCGGCAAAATGAGTTCTGCACCGCTGCCAGCTGGAAGGGACTTTCTGTTTCAGGTTCTTTGCCCATTTCTACCCTCTACTTTGGAATAACTGGGTGCTGGGTGGTTGAACACTCTGGTTTCCCAATGGGTTGAATCCTATCCCTGGCAATTCCTCAACCTTAATACCTTCCTTCTCTTTAAGTCTTGTTGCTTATTCCCTTTCTGCTCTTCAAGTCCCACAGTTCATGTGCATTTGCTCATAACATCACCAATTGCAGACCTCCCCCTGCTGTGGACACACTCAATGTGCACAGTGGGACCTCAGAGACAGACACTAGTGTATCCATTGCAAAGATCACTTAGGATGGACCATCAAGGGCTAGATCTGGTTACAAATGCACCCCAACTTACCAAGGTTCAGCTTAACATATTCTTAACTTTACAATGATGTGAAAGCAAATCTATACAACCCTTCCTCCTGTTCGACACTATCTCTGCATAGTACTCAATAAAAATATCTGTGTTACTCCATTCTTTACATAAAGTGGACAATGTTAAATGGTTCTGGCTGCAGGCCAAAGAAAATAAAAAGCATGTTTATGGTAGGCTAGGCTAACTATGATATTTGAAGTGTTAAGCACATTTTATGGTGTTTTCAACTTACAAAGGGCTTACCAGAATGCACCCATTGTAAACTGAGGAACTTCTGCATTTCCTCTTGGGATTAGGGTCATACTCTGTATTCTACGCAGGTCAGAAAGGGTGAGTAACAGATCCAGGGTCCCTGGGCAGTGGTGGTGCACACCTTTAATCCCAGCATTTGGGAGGCAGAGGCAGGTAGATTTCTGAGTTCAAGGCCAGCCTAGTCTACAGAGTGAGTTCCAGGACAGCCAGGGCTATACAGAGAAACCCTGTCTCGAAAAAACAAACAAACAAACAAAAAAACAACCAAAGAAACAAACAAAAAACAAAACAGATCCAGGGTCATGCAGCAACCCCTGAGAAGTGATATGAGTCTACTATGGGTCCATCAAAGCATAGAGTGTCCTCTTATTAGCCACAACGTTAACTGGGACAAAATGGTCAGGTAAAAGGAGTGATGGGTGTGGAGACACTGCAGTTCATCATACTGTTTCTGGGGTATATATGTAGAAAGGCTTTTATTTGCTCAAAAAGTTATCAGAGACAAATAAGTAACGATGTACAATAAGTCAAAAAAAAAAAAAAAAGACTAAGATACTCACCACATACCACAAAATTTCTGGAAAGAATGTTGACTACAACCAGGGCTGGTGAGGATGTAACACAAGTAAATGCTCTTTTGGGGTAGCAGTACAAAATAATAACACCACTCTAGGAAGCAATGTAACAGCTAATTATAAAATTACAGCTGCACCTGCTATGGGTCCCAGGATAACACCTCCAATGACTAGGTTCCAAGTAACTTGAATTTAATCATCATTTATAGAAAATGTTATTGTGGTTTTCATTTAAAACATTTCTTAGATGATTACAACCAGTGTGGAAGAGATGTCTTTGCAGTTCAGTGCACTGGCTACTCCTAAGAGAACTTGGGTTTGTTTCTCAGTATCCACAAGGTGGTTCATAGTTATCCATAACTCAAGTTTTGGGGCATTTGATACATTCTTCTGACCTCCATAGGCACTAGGCACGCACTTGATGCATATACACACATGAAGACAAAACGCTCATGCACATAAAATAAAAATCTTAAATGCTTACAATGGTGTGGATGTATAAGAGATTCATATGCTCACCTATTACCTCTCTTCTGTACATTGCACAGAATCCTAAGCATCTCAGTGTTATGAGGACATGCATGTAAGAAGGCAGCACTGGGTGAGCATTTGCAATGGCTCTGCTTCTTGACAGCCTTCTGCTGAATTTTGATACTTACCTAAGAGAAAATAAAGTCAAATCCTATGTAAAGATTTTATAGATATTTGGGGGCACTGTTATTGAAACTAGACTCCACTCAATGCCTATTTATAGGTAAATAGTTAGATTTATTATGTTGTATCTACATAAAAGAGTGTTACTCATCAACAAAAGGATCAACTAGTGATCCATGCAGCAGTATGACTCGAGTGAATACATTATACTATGTAGCATGAGGAGGTACAAGTTGGGAACATTGGGCGTGGATCCTCTACAATCATCTGGCCTCGGTTTCTACCTATCCTTCTTAAGGATGCTTTGGAATCATGAGGTCCAAGAAACAACTCTTCATCTGAGAAGTGAGCCCCAGGAAAATCAACCCTTGATGTTCTACAGGCCACAACTAGCAGGAGTGTCACAGCACACCACTGCATGTGGTGGAGATGCTTAATGAAGCCTGGAAGGAACGGAGTACAGAGTAGTCTGCCACCTTGTGCTTTCTCAGCCTGAGTCCTACAGCGGCCCAAGTGGAGTGAGAGGTCACAGGGTCCCTTCACTTTCTTCTGTTGATTCATTGCTCCAGTTTGCAGGAGTCATAATTGGGGAATCCAAAGAAGACGGAAAGGAGTCTGTGCCATAGGTCAGCTTACCCACGAACTGGGGGAAAATCATATCTAGGAAACATTCATCTGCCCACTGTCAGCTCATGGAGAGGGAGCTAGCCATTGCTCTGACGGCCCAGGTTGCTGCACTGTGGGCAAGGTGAGAAGATGGCCATCCTGCATGCTCCCTGTATCTGTTTATCTGTTGGCTGATCACTAGAGCTGTATCTTGAGCAGGGCAGCATCATCCTGGCCTGTTTACACTCTATCTGCCTTATAGTGTTCCACCCTTGGTGCCTGCTCTGCAGATCCATCTCACCTGTAGACACTGTGCCTTTCATTCTTGCTCTTCTGCAGGATGTCCTCTACCTTGGAAGACACCTGGATGATGCCTGGATTGACCTGGAGCTAGTGCTTGATTGGTGCTGGCTGCTTTGCTTTGGGGAGAGGCCTTCCTTTTCATGGCTGTTGGTTCCTTTGATCTCAGTGTTGCAGTCTATAGTTTGGCTAGATTATATAGTACGAAAGATCTTATTTTCCATAGAGCCCCTAGAAAGCCAATATACCTCAGAAATATCACTTGGACAGACAAAGCCTGTAGCCTACAGAGAGGCCCCAAAAGCCTGTGGTTTTCTCAACTCTACTACTATCCATGGTTGGACTCAATGAATCTCTGGGCATCCATGGCTCAGGGAATCTGGAACAGACTGGTGAGGAATCAGACAGCAGCCTTTGTCAGCTCTCCTCTACAGTATGTACATGATGGGGAAAAACCCAGAAAGCATCATACACCATGTCATCAGGGAGACATCCTTGCAGCTGGTGAGTAGGGTTGACTCCCAACTTGAAAAATAAGGTAGGGCTGTCATCAGACGAGTCTAGTTACCCAGCCCTCTGGAGAATGCTTGTGTCCACAAGGGAAAGTATGTTGGTGAGTGGTGGCAGGAGAGTACGGCTCTTCCTGTGTCAAGTATGTCTGAGGACCAACCGAAGCCAGGTCCCCTCAGGTGTTGTACATGTCCACACAGCTCCAGGTAGCTGTTAGGCCAGGGCGGTGGCTGGTCAGTCTCCATGTGCTTATTGCTAAGATGATGCCGAAGAGCTAGCTCTGCTGAGTCACACACTGTGATTTTTGATGACTTGACTTAAGAGCTCTTGACATTACAATAGTGTGAATGAGCATTGGTTACAGACATCCTGCTTTTCATTTCAACCCAGCATTTAGTAAGTCACGTGGGGCACTTGATCCTGTGTTACAAAATAAGCTGTGTTGGATGAGTTTGTCTGCCCTCAACTAACACAAGTGTTCTGAGCCTGTTGGAGACAGGCTAGACAAGCTAGGATATTCAGTAACCTGGATAAATTAAATGTATTTTTTGGCTTATGATACATTCAAGTTTTTGATGGCTATAAAAGGGTGTAACTGATTGTAAACTGAGGAGAATGTGTGAGCCCACAGGACAGGCTAGAGTGTCTGGTCCTTAACTTCTTGGCAGTCTCGGGCAGCTACTTTCAGTCACCCAGTACTGAAGTCCAACTTTGCCTTATTTATTTAATACAGTCTTTAAAACCTATTCACTGCTGTTGCCTATGTAAATAAAGTTGAAAGGGAACTTTATGCCGCAAGTATAAATAGGAAACCATTAATACTTCCCATAAGTAGAAAGGAACTATATTTTAAAATACAATGAAAATAAAGCACATTTATTCAATTCTACTAAGACACTGCCTTGCCAAGATTTTGAGACTGTAACTTTTTTTTTATAAGGAAAACTTATCATGTGTTGAGGTAATGTGGCAGATATGCCTTTATTGTTCTTGCGAGAACTGGGAAGAAAACCAGTGCAAAAGTCAGTGTTATCTATTCATTCACTATGTACTTTTTGTTGGATTGGGTCGGTCATGGGACTGAGCATCAAATACTCTGGCTTATTCTTTTGGATTGCTTACAGTTTGGCGGAGGAGATGGACAAGGAACAAGTGAAGAAATAACTGATTTTGGATTATGAGACATAGATAAAACAAAGAAAGAACTGAAAGGAGTGTATTTTAGGAAGAATTGAGTACTGTGCCAGAGAGGGAGGGAGGGAGGAAGAAAGGGAGGAATCGAGGAGCATCCAATTGCTTTGGGGTCATGTTGAGTTTGAGACTGGATGGCTAGCTGCCTGCTGGTTACAACTGTGTGAAAGGTTGGGGCTGAAATTATTAATGTAGGGGAATGATGGCTTTTATCAACTAGGGGCAGATATGGAGAAGCCATGACAGATGAGTCAGCCCACCACCATCATCCACACACTCCCAGTTCTACCAATAAGAGGCGGATAACAGCCAGGTGGTTAAAAAAAAAAAAGAAAGAGGGTTCCCTACACTCTTCAGTGACCCTTTGGAAACACAATGAGTGTTTGCAAAGGATGAATGATAGACCAACCAAAAAAAAAAGGGGGGGCTGAAAAGTTAAGTCAAATGAGGATAAAGAATCAATCAGAGCAGGATGGTGGCTCATGCCTGTAATCCTAGCTGGGAAGCTGAACAGTTTGAGGTAAGCTTGGGATACATAGATAGTTCTGGGCTGCATAGACGCTGATTCAAAAAGGGTTCTGGATTCAATGAGGTGATGAGAAAGGCTTAAAGGATGGACACGAAGCTGGGGCCAGACAGAGAGGACGGTTTCCTCTTTGATCTTTCACAGAGTCGTGCTGGACTTTAATAAACATGCATTTGTGTAGCTACACCTGAAATAATCCATGAATCTTAAAATGAAATTTTCAGCCACATGGCCTGAACATCGAGACCACTAATCCCCCTTGAGAGGGTGCCCTCTGGGTTCATTTCCACCCAGGAAGGGTCATGTCCCTCTGATTGCCCAGCATCCCCACACAACTCAGATGTGTGTAACAGTTCAGGTTGCACGGAGGCTGCTTGCTACACACAGCCAGAGCTCTTGTTCCAGAACACAGCGAGGCGCCAGGGCAAGTCATGCTTGGGCACAGATATTTATTGATCTTGAATCACTCGATCCAAGAAAAGCTTGGCCACAGAGACTCCCGTTCAGTCACGAGGATATGGGGGTTGGGCACCAGCGAGGGAGAAGGAAATAGAATTTGAAGAAATCTACCCTTAAGAAACTAACTCCTTGTGAACCTGGTGTCTGTGAGCCTGGGCATGCAATAGGGAAATGCTCTGTTGATCTTCAGAGGCAGTGGTGAATAGAGGCTCTGTTAGCAGCTGGCAGCCTCTTCTAGCAAGGCAGGCCAGTGAGAGGGAGGGAGCCCCAGCCTGGGAGGAAGCAGGCTTTCCTCCTGCTGCAGCGGGAGAGGGGAGGGTGGAAAGCCTTTATTTGTTTTAATGTGTTTGTTTTTGTTTGTGACAAATGATCTCACCAGAAAGCCCAGTTTGAACTCCAATTCTCTATTCCCCTGCCTCAGACACTCGAATTCGGGAATCATAGGTGTGTGCTACTAAGCCCAACTGGACATATATGTTTATGTCTTATGTCGAGCCGGTCTTTATTTTCTCTCTGGCCTATTCCTATTGGCAGCCAGCAGATGGGGTTCATGGTGAACCTGACTTTGTTTTTATATACTTGGCCACAAAGAAATTACGATCAGAAGGAAAGTGAATACGGTCTGTCTTTTTTTTTTTTCCAGAAAGAAAAAGGTTAGCTTCTGAGAATGCAGCTGGTGTTGCCTGATGGTGTTTGTGACATTCCTTCCTTGTCTCTGGTGTGCTGCTTTGCAGACAGGAAGTCAAGGGAAATGACTCGATCAAGTCCATGCTGTGACTGACAGACACACCTCCTCAAGTAAATGGCTCCTCTGAGATTTTCCAAATTTGATGATCCTTGCAGGTCCATGGGGATTCCTGTCCTTGCTGTGGATTTCTGATAACGTAGAACGCAGACTGTCTGCGGCCTGAGAGTGGAGCAGCCCAGCCACCCAGAGATGACATACCAGTTAGTCGCTTTTCTCTTTGCTGTGTCTAGCTTTCTAGAAAGAAGCAACGTAAGTGGGGATGGATTTATTCTGGCTCGTGGTTGGAGAGCATACCGTCCATGATAACCACGGAGGGAGGCACGGGGGTGGGCGGCTCTGTGGTGGCAGGAAGATGCATGGTCTGCTCAGGGAAACAGCAAGTTAGACCAGAGTTAGGGCTGGCTAAGCACCCTCAAAGCTTATGCCTTCAGTCATGTGTCCACAGCTGGCATTGTGTCTCTGAGATTCAACAACCTCCTAAAACAGCATCATCCACGGTGGACCAGGTGGTCACACAAGCCTGTGGGAGATATTTCCCTCTCAAACCACAACAGATGGTCTGTACTGTTCAGCTCTCATGGTAAGGAGGCTCCCACTAGAGTTGACAGTGAGGACATCTGTGCCCTTCTCATAGCTACACCGGTCCCAGAACTTACCACTCCTTCTCACTGGGGATGCCCAGCTCCTGAAGCTGCTCCTTGCACGTTAGTATACATGCCATGGCACCTGATACTTTCACATTGGTAATCCTTGCCATAAGCCCCTTTTATCCAGTTGTGGCAGCCAAGACCCAGAAAGACTCAGCAACCTACCTTACATCACATGACCGAGACATAAACGTAGGACCTGGGGACCTCATGATCACATGTTGATGCCCTTTCCTTGATCCACACACATCTACTACATAAGTTCTAAAGACCTTACCTTGACTCCCTATAAATGGACTAAGACCCCTATAACTAAGTTGCAGAGTAGAGCTCCTAGGGATTGTGGTCTGTCACCTGCCAGTGGAGACCTGCTCACCACTCACATAGCACCCTTTATAATTTTTACGTCCCCCATCACTGAAGATGCTGGATTTGTTGTTGTTGTTGGTTGTTGGTTTGTTTGTTTGTTTGTTTGTTTGAGACAGGGTTTTGAGACAGGGTTCCTCTGTGTAGCTCTGGTTGTCCTGTAACTCGATGTGTAGACCAGTCTATCCTTGAACTCACAGAAGCTATGAACTCCACCTGCCTCTGCCTCCCTGGCCTGGGACTAAAGGCAAGTGCCACCACCACCCAGCAAAGATGCTGGTTTGTCAATACTCATCCTACAGAGGCAGAAACAGATAGAGATTTGACCAAGTTCACTTCCTTTCTAGATGATAGATTCAAGGGGCAAATCAAGATTCTTTTGGATCCCAAGACTGCTAGGCTTGCTGTATACTTGCTGTCTGCCCTCCAGCCCCATGGCAGAGAAGCAGAATGGTTCCAAGCACCTTGAATTCTGATTTGCTTATGCTCGTTCTTCTTTCTCCACACTGATAGCTGTGTGTGAGTCTTTTCCAAAGCCAAAGGGGGGATCTGAGTAGGCCTGAGCAGCACGTTTTATACTTTTGCTGGTCTTCCAACACAAAAGAGAGATGGATAGCCTGCTGTATCCTGCTGACAGCCTGTGTCCCCTCCCACTTTCTGTCCCTAGTAGGTGGCTCTTCAGAAAGACTGTTTCCTTCCGTTCTTCTTGGCTACTGATATTAAGTTACAATGGGCTGGATTCTGATTTTGAAGAATGTCCCCCGTTCTAACCCTTAGGGGATATTATGCGTTGACAACTAGGAAGCTAATTGTATCTGTTAGTACCAGGGACTGTTCTCCCCTTTCCCTCTTTCCCTCAGCCCCCCATAACACTTCCAAACCAGAAGGCAAAAATTAATGGTTCTATGCTCAAAGTTCATTTCAACCACCCCACAAAGACTATGACAGATGACCTCTCTGGGGGTGCTGGATTCTGTTCTAATATTGTTGAGCTCTGAGGAGAGGGTAAAATACAGAGACTGGAGATGTTAAACTCACTCCCACCCCATGAATTTTTTTCTTTCCTATTTTGAGACCTAGAGCCTTGGCAGAGATGAGAGAGCCTTCTAAATGGCCCCTCCACTCAACCTGGTTCCAGTGCTCCAGACCTAATCTGACCCTCCGAAGACGCCAGTACACTTACTCTTGGCACAGCCCGGCTTCCTCCTGCAATATAAATGAAAGCATAGAAGGCTTGTAAAGTTGACTCCAAATGGATCATGTGTATCTACAAACTCTTAAAACCCAGCATTTGGATGAGCTGCTTGGAGATGGATCAGTAACACATGGAGCATATTTTCTCTAAACTGCGCGTGGGCCTCTGAAACTAAGGGAAAGGAGGCTGCCTGCTCCGTTTGGGAGCTAGAGATCGCCGAACAATTGAAGTGTCAGCACATGTTCCCTAGGCAGAAGAGTCTTTGGCCCATTCCTTCAAACTCTCATTTCCCTCCCTGGGAGACCTGTTAAGGGAGAAAGGAAATGAGGAATTGATGGGGAAGGCAAAGGGTGTGGAGAGAGTCTTCAGAAGGTAGACTATGAACTTGGGGATTATAGTCATGTGGACAAACGGAGAATCGGGCAGGAAGCTCAAACTGTCTCAGAATCAGTATCTGCACCAGGATCTTTTGGCTTGTCTCTCAATGATTCAGGCTGTGTTCCTTCTGAGCTGGCCATGGATTTTGCAAATGAGTACGCACATCATGTAGAAACTATTTGTGTCCTGGAGTGGCCAGAGCACGTATGGGTGATTGGAGCCATGCGGACATTTCCGTGAAGCCTGGTACTGTGTAGGCTGTGCTGCCATGCACGGTTGCTTGCCTGGTGTCTGACTCATGGTGTGTTATTTTCCACCTGTTTACTTATCATGATGTCTGCTGGCTAAGTTCTGATCAGAAGACCACAAGTGGTACTTTGAGATCAACTCAACTTTTGACACGTGGCCAAGATAAGATCCCATATGTTTAAGGTCAATGACCATCTGGTGTCTAAAAGGCTAGGAGGATCGAGGATGTGTGGGAAGCACACTGAAGGTAATCTGATGACTTTCCAGATCTATCCAAGAGCTCATAGCTCCTCACTGGCATCTTACAATGTGCCTCACCCTAATGTGCAACCATCTGTTCAAATGTCCACCTATGACCGGACACTCAGTTCCCTCAGGATAATCTGGTTCTTTTTGTTGCTGGATGGGAAGCAGTGTGATTGGTAGGATGGCACTAGAGCAGGCTGGGCTTGCACAGCTCAGCTGGGCTTCCAAAGCTGGGAGAGTCACCGTGTCCTGATCTTCACTACGATGGCTCCAAAAGGTTCGATTGGCTTTACTGGATCTCTTGGGTCAGAGGTCTGGGTTTATTCATTTCCTGTGAGCCTGCAGATTTCAAAGTCAGAGTTCTCACTTTATCCCTGTAAATAACTGCAGCAGGAAGGCTACTCTGCACTCAAAGTGTCACGGAACTTATGCCGTGTCACCCTTTTATAAGGCCTTACTGAGGGAAGCATCTAAGAGAAGATGCGCCTGTCTGGGATGTTATGGGAAGGGATATAGGCTTTGCATGGGAAGCAAGAGAATGAGAGGTGGCCTCCAGTCTACTCTCCAGCTCTGCAGCACAGATTGCTGCTGGGTGGAGCTTCAGAAAGGAGGAAGCAAATCATCCCACCAGGGGCATCTTCTCATGTAAGAGAGTAACTCAAACATAGAGTAACCCCAATGCTTACTGATGTTGGTGGAGGTGCAGGGAAGGCCGTTCTTAGACATATGGATTGCTGTACTTTGAAGCTTATAGCGAATGTCCAGCCCTTTGTTAACAAGGCAGAGGGAACTTGAAATAGCACACATACAGACAGGCAGAGTTTGGAGGAGATGGTTGTGGACTGGGGAATTAGACTCAGGTCAGCAAACGCTTAGGGAAAGAGGATGTTGATGGTGACGGGAAGGGTTGTCAAGCAGGTTGGAGGAGAGCACTTCACCGTGGCATAGAGAGTGTGGGTCCCCATGAAGAGACAGGGAAGTGCAGCCTAGATGCTAATGTCAACTCTTGGTGGTTGGCGTACTCAAGCAGTCGGAGCAGGAACAAAGAGAGGCTAAAGCTTGCTCCTGGCAGTTATGTGGCAGCTTCAGTTTCTAACCTGAAGGTTGTGGCCAAAGATAATCAAGCCAGGGGCTTCCAGGGGCTGCCACAGGCTCTGTGCTCAAGTTTTAAAATTTTAGATTTTGTCCAGGGATACAGAAGATGCTTGGAGCTGCAAGGCTAGACTCAGCAGGTGTATTCAGCTGGTACTTCCTTCAACGTGGTTAAAGAAGCCAACGAGGAGGCATAGGATTTGCTGATGATCTGTGGGAGGAGCAACTGTAGTGTGGTGGCCCCCAGTAGCATCTGCACTCCTTTAAAGCTCCTCCAAGCCTCATCTCCCCACTGTGGAGAAGGCGCCCAGCAGGGTCTCATCGGACCATCAATCTCCCTTAAGTTTATCATTGTCTTGAAGAGAGCAGGCAGGGTATGGAAAAGCTGCCTGATGGAAGGCTGTGACCCTAGACTGTTTGGAAAGTAGAGCTAATTGACCTTGGAAAATCAAACAGAAACCATCACTGGTGTTTCAGCTCCTGGGTGCTTGTCTCTTGGTCATGCTTCTACCTCACTGCCAACAGTGGAGATGCCAGGGGAGGCATTTGCTGACTCTTCCAGCCAGTGGAACTATACAGAGACGTGGCAGATGTCTCTTCATTAGCCTATGCTTTCTCACACATGCTGCAGTGGAAGAGGGCAGTTTGAGAGACACAGATGGAGTTTGCAGTACGTGAGACCTTTCCATCTTAGTTCAGTACAGAACTATTTCGTTCATTTAACTGAGGTATAGTTGACAAATAAAATGTATATATTTAAGGTATACAATGCACTAATATATAACTCAGTGTTTTGTGAAGCACATTGTGAGGTAATGCCCAAAACACACTGATTAGCTTCACTATCATTTCATATAACACTTTTTATTCCTGTTTCTTGCATCCTAACAATGGAGCTTGCACAATCCTAAGTCAATTGCTTGGGTTTAAATCCCTTTTATTAGTTAGGTCACTATAATGGCTATTCCTGGTTGTCAACATGACTACATCTGGAATGAACTACACTCCCCAAATGGAGGACATACCTGTGCTCCAGATCTTGAGGCTAGAAGACACAGGCTTCTGACTGGGATCTTGACATGGAGATCTTGAGGCATAGTGGCCATGAAAAGCTTAGGCCCAGGCAAGGCAGTACACATCTTTAATCCTAGGAGGCAAGATCTCTGAGTTCCAGGTCAACCTGGACAAAGCAAGTTCCAGATCCAGGTGTGGTGGTACATACCTTTAATCTGGGTCACACCTTCTTCTGGAGGCCTATATAAGGTCATTGGAAGAAGGAAGGCACTCTGCCTGCTTGCACTTACTTGCCAGCACATCTGTTGGAGCTTACTTCTTCCGGATTCCAGCTTATACAGAAGAGCAGCTGAAACAACTAGCCTTGTAGATTGAGCAACTACTAGATTTTTCTATTTCCCATTTGCAGCTACCCACTGTTGGGTTACTTGGACTATAGGCTGTAAGTCATTGCAATAAATTCCCTTAATATATGGAGACATTCCACAAGTTCTGTGATTCTAGAGAACCCTGCTCTAAGTTTCCTGCAAATGCTGCATGGTTCAGCACATAAGTCCCATTCACCCCTTCCCACCATATGGTCAGTAGGTACTGTGTTAACACCAATCAGCCCTTCCCCTCTGTAACCCCCAAGATCTCTGAGAGGCCCAGACCAACTCCATCTTGAGTTCATGCTCCATCTTAGAGAAGCTGACCTAAGGTTGAACTCGAGTTAAACACCAGGCTTGTACCTAACACTGGTCTCCAGATCACTTCCTAACAATTGGGAAGAAAGCACAAGTTACAGTTATAACTGAAGATATTGATTTATGAGAGTTTACGGTTTGGCTCTCAGCACCAGCCAGTCATTTTAAAGGGCACACATTTCATAATAGCCTACCAATCAGAAGTGTGCCAAGCTGGATGGCCCTTTGCTTGTTTGCTTGCTTGAAACTTGGGCTGGGGGCTTCACTCTCCTGCCCTGCTGTGTCAGTGAGAACAGTGCGGCTCAAGCTCAAGTTTTAATAAAGACCCTTGAGCGATTGCATTGCAATCTGCTCATTGATGGTCTTTTGGGATTCACGAAATGGACACAATATCTCTGAAGAAAGTCACACAGCCTATGGCCAGATTATAGGTTCAACTTCCTCTCTCAATAAGAACCTGCCCAGCAAGCTCCTGGAATTGCTCTTCACGGAAATGAAGCATTCCCAGCACCTTTGTTCTAGCTAATGATGTACACTCACCCTGGGAATCTCTACCCACTCCCTAAGATCTGTATAGCCCTTGGCCACTCCAATGAAGTTGAGCTATCTCACTGAAGCTGATCCTGGAAGTCATTCCATTGTACTCATGGCTGTCTGAATCCTGCCCCTCTCTCTCCCACTATGCTCCCCTTACTCTTCTAGACTGACGACCTCTTAGAAAGGGGAGACCCACAAATCTCTACCACCATTTCCCTTTGGCTGGTTTTACATATGCTTGGGGGCCTTTTATTCTACTGGTAACTCTTGTTATTGAATACAGAAAAAATATTTCAGATCTACCTTTGAAATTTTTCAGCTATATTTTCTTATTGCAGTAAAAATGTCCTTCTAGAAAGAAGACAATGTCAGAGCCACATTAGATGTTTTATTTGGTTAGATATTTGGCAGTACAAAACTGAATTTGGTCCTAGAGGGCTTCTATACAAGCTTTTACACAGTAAACTGAAACCTAACTTAGCCTGCGAACCAACTGAAGTCTTTCTAGGAGTATATACATGTAACCATAGTTAAGCTGCTGCCAAGCTTCTGTCAATCATAGGTTGTCAAATGTTTAAGTGCTGTTCAAATATGGCATCCTCCAAGCCATAGCCATTTGTCTGCCTCTACTTCTCAGGGCTTTATGCTCTTCCCAGTTTTCTGTCCACAAACATTTTCCTCCCATAAGATAAGCAAGATTAGCTTGCTCTGTTTCTGAGAGTGCCTGATTCATGTCTCCTTCATCCCTGGATTAAACACTATTAAATTAATTTGTCCTAAGTTTTTCCTTATATAGTAACATTCTATTTGCATAGAAATTGACCATTATCAGTGTGCTACAGCATTTAACAAATGTCCACCAGGCTGGGGTTGGTGAGTCAGAGAGTTTGGTCACTGTTAATATGCCTGCATATTTGTGTATGTCTGCGTATTTGCATGTGAGGGCCGGTATTCAATAACAAGAGCCTCTATTAGAATCTATGGCCTGAGGATATGTGAAACCAGCCAATGGGGAATGGAGGCAGAGGTGACATAACTAATAAAGGGAATTGAAAGCAAAGCAATTGACTTAGGCTTGTGAAAGCTCCATTGTTAGGATGTGCAATTTTGGAAAGATGAATACCTGGCCTTGCAGAACTGATCCTAGCTGTTATAGGCAGAGTAACTGGTACAGTATCCAACATCTCTAAAATCAGGTCTGGCTTATGGCTGTTATACTCTAACATCTGGGTAATAAGGAAACTGTTCTGAATGGTTGCTGATGTAAGACTGAGTGTGCTGGGGGAGGGAGTGCACACACGAAGCTTTGTGAATCTCTGCTTTCACTCATTCTGAACCATCTTATCAAAGCTTTTGGACTGCTTTTCATTTTCCACCCAAGCTGCACAGCATGATCTTTGAAGTATGTCCCTTGGCAAGACCTCATATAGCCTTCACTGTATGTATGCCTTGGGGCCACGTACCATGCTGAGTCATTTCTTGAGCTCTTGCCTGACTCCTTGATTCTCTAAGTACTTGCCCTACATTGCTGTCAGTCAGCATCCTTCTGTCAGCACTGACAGTGGCGCTCTTGAGGACCAGGACCAGTTGGACAGGTTCCTGAGCCAGTGGCTTTTGAACAAAGGCCCCATGGTGTGAATTATACAGGCTCATGCTGAGAGATGAACTCTGAGACCCCCCTGCTCTGGAAACCTCCTGAAGAGTGTCAGAGGGTGGACTGGTGGGCCAGGTACATGTGTATACGGAGCAGCTTCAGAAGAAGGCGGGTGTAAAAAACCAAGGGAAACATGGCTTGCTGCCATGCTGGGGACCAGAAAGAGTGTGACTTGTATCCTTGCAAGCACAGTTAGAACCTAGCTGTGTCCAAATAGTCCTAAGAAAGGGGACACTAGAAAATATTTCAGGGCATGAATGGTTTGCAGGGCTTCCAAGTTAGAAGGGAACTGTAGGAAGCCCTTGGCCATTGAACAGGTAGGAAAAGAAGAGGGTGTGTGTCGGGGGATTGGTGTGGGGATCTCTGTGGTAGCACCATGCACAGTGCTACAAGCCCAACCTCCTGGATCTCCTGAATGCCCTAAGAGCCCAGAAACAGATGTTAGGATTCCCATTTCACAGATGAGGGAAGTAAGGCTGGGAGACATTCAACAACTGCCCTAAACTCACAAAAGCAGCTGACAAACAACCTGAATTAGAAATGCCAGAGTTCTTACCTAACACACCGATACTCCAGCATGTTGGAGTGGGGAATGGACGCAAGAGAATAACCACAAGGACGATGTCATGGGATTAGGAATGAAGACTTCAGGAGAACTGACTGAGGTTGCCTGGTGTCCTGATCACACAGACCTGGATCTCCCTCCGCTGAGCATGACCCTGCCCTCTGAGAGAACGTGCAGTGAGAATTGCATGTGGCAATCCCCAGAGACAGCCCTAGCCAGAGTCTGAAACCCTCAGAGTCTCTGTCTTGGACTTCCAAACCTCCAGAGCTGTGAGAGAACAGATTGCTACTATTCAGGCTGTGGTAGCTGAGCAGACCAGTGCAAACATGCTATGGCTGTGTGGGGAGCCTCAGTCTGAGGAACGGGTACAGAAGCGGGCCATCAAAGTACCTCAGAACTCTGGGGTAGTTCTGTTTCTGAGACACCTAGTCACCTCTGTTGCCTTGACATATGCAGGTCTGTGTGATGCAGGAAAGAGAAACCCATCACTAGAAAAAATTACTTTCATCTTCTTGTCCAAAACTTTATTCAAATGCTGCCCTGAATCTCAGGGAGACGCAGTAGGTCAGAGACACAGTAGTTCAAGCCCATGTTTTCCATGAGGACTCAACAGCACAGACTCAAAGTCATCTGCTCTGCATCTGGGAGAGCATCATAGTGGTAGTGGCTTGCTGAGGGACTTCATGGATCTCCCGATGACCTTTAACTTCTCCGTGTAACTTGTTTATAGAAAAAGCTATGTAAGGTCAAGAAGAGTTTTGTTTTTGAATCAATGCCCAGACTTACAGAGCCTACACCATTAATCAGCAGGAATAATCTCTCAACAGAATCTTCCATTTTCCCAACACTGATACTTAGTTCAAAATTATTATCTGTCTGTCTGTCTAACATCTAGCTAGCCAGCTATTATCTATCCATCTGTCTATCTGTCTGTCTATCTATGTATCTCTCTATCATCTACCTCCCTACCTAACATCTAGTGATAATCTATCACCCATCTATATATCATCCATATCTATTAATCTCTTTTTGTCCCTTGACTTTCTAAGGAACTGTCAATAAAGAAATACAGAAATGAGAATTTTTATAATATCATGAAAATAGGGACAGAACATACAGGCAGACAGAAGAAAATGAAAACGATACAGTCCTTGAGAGTTTGGTGCAAGAATAAAGCTGATAGGAGATGCAGTGCAGAGAAGAGGGAAGGAACACAGGCAGCAGGCATTCCAGTCCTTGGCTGCAAACAGGAAACGGCAAAATGGTGTTTTGGAAATGAAGATAAAGGCACAGCTCCAAGAATGCTTTAAAGACAAAACTAAAAGACTAAAAGTCAATATGATGTACATGGCTTAAACTCTTTTAAAATGAAGGATGGTGAGTGACACGGTTGACAGTTGGCAGGTCAAGAAAGAGGACATTGGAGCACATTATCTGCAGCTAAGAGGGGTGTGTCATGGCCAGGAAGAGGAAAAGCAGAAACTGGAACGTTATCATGTGTGCAGAGAAAGAGGATGGGAAGGGGGGATGTTTTCCATACTTTCAACATTGTTTGGGTTTTACCATTGTAAGTCTCATTGTAACGGGGTTGAGTCATTAGAAGGAAGATATACTCCCCATACATATACATACACACACACACACACACACACA
>JADRCD010073554.1:0-10234 GCA_019843815.1 Montemys delectorum | reverse complement strand
CTCTCTCTCTCTCTCTCTCTCTCTCTCTCTCTCTCTCTCTCTCTCTCTCTCTGCCTCAGCCAGGGAGCTAAGGGAACAGCACACACAGTGGGAGGATCAGCATGTCTCCAGCTATGCCCAGAACACTAGAACACACTTAGCAACTCCTGTAACATTTCTTGAGTCTTTGTAAGTTTATTCTGATGAGCTCCTAGTGGGCTTTCAGTTCATTGTTACCTACCTGGCAAGGGCTTAATTCAGATGGCGTCTCAGCCTAAGAACTTGAGAGTGAAACCCATGTCTTCACAGGAATTGCTAAAGGTAGACATATTGCAAGGTTTGAAATGACTTCTCAAAATGCCCACGCTGCTCCTGCATTGTCTTATACAGATGCAATCCCTTTGTCTCCTGTGCTCACTCAACTCTTCCTTTCTGGGTGGAACCTGTTTGTGATGACCAGTTGCTCACTGTATCCATCTATCTATTGCCTGCCTATCTTCATGGGGAATTTGAAAGCTAGTCTCTTTTAAAACTGTGCTAAGCAAAATATTTTTCTTGTGTGAGTGCATAGGGGAACATTCATGACCTTAATCTTGCCTACTGTAAGTCACTGGGCTTTGACTAGTCTCTGGTTTCTATAGTGGGATTTGGAATAAAGTGGGCCATGGTGTGTGTGTGTGTGTGTGTGTGTGTGTGTGTGTGTGTGTGTGTGTGTTGTATGTTTTATGTTGTATGTATGCTTTCAGGGCTCTACCACACCCTTCCCCAGTTGAGAAGTTTTCTCTTATACTTCCTGTTGCTGATATTCTCCCTCATGTCTCTCTGTTTCTAGTAGTCACCTGTCTCCCAGTGTCTAAGAAAAATGCCGTTACCTCTGGGGAGCCTCCAATCTGCCCTGTCCCTTGCATACTCTTTGTTTAATCTGTAATGACATTTTATATTCTTTCTGGCATTAAATATACTTTTATGAATGGTTTTTCTCCCTTATTAGCAGATTTTCTTGACACTCAAATCTTCCTCTTTTTCTGATTTCTCTATACACTCCAAAGCAGTGTTCCTAGAATAGCAGGTAGTCAGGTCTTTCTAGGAGGCTCCCAGAACTCACCTTCTGAACAACACACACACACATGTACATGTGCACACACACACACACACACACACACATACACACACACACACACACACACACACACACACACACGCACACCACAGCCCACTGTCTTCCAAATCGCATGGTAGAAACCAGAGACTAGTCAAAGCCCAGTGACTTACAGTAGGCAGGTTCCACTCCAATTCTATCCCGACGTACTGCATGAAGGCCTCCTGAATGTCTGTGAAGAGTGCAGTGCCTTAAGAGGCTTCAGTCCTCACTGGCATTAGATTGACTTATAACACGTGATCTTGGAATATTTGAGACAGAATTTATATCATTTTGGGAGACGGCCTGCTTGCACATCGGTCTCATCTATATGTGTATAGCCTGTGCTGGCATCCTGTACACCCTCAGCTTTCCCAGCAGCTTAGAGAAGACTGTGGAATGCAGTTTAGGGAAAGTCCAGTGGTAGCTTCAGTTCTTTATAATCTGGCTTTTGTCCTTTCTGGACAGGCACTGAGCTTTAGGCTAACATTTTTATTATGTATGAATAATAGACAGCACACATCGAGGTTGTGTAGATGTAATTTTGTTAAATGCACATCATGGTAGATTTAAAACTGAGGGATTTATTTTGTCATTCATAAAGTTGTAATACAGTCTGGAGAAGCTATTTGTTAAAGATAGCATCTACTTAACCTCCTTATTTATTTCTTGTAGGAGAAGGTTAGCTCCACAGTAAATACATGGAGAAATAAGTAGATAGGGGAATTTATCTTGGAAATAAGATCCCTGTCATGGTTTTGAAATGCTAAATGCATGAAAACCCGTCAAAGAGATATACGGACATGATATTCTTTGCAGTGCATTTCAAGGTATTTAGTTATATATGTCACTCTCTTGTATGAGGCAGCAATGGCTCCATGATACAGTGCTTTCTGTACCAGCCTGTGTCCATGGTGGAGACAGCTTCTCCTCACATGTGCTACAGAGAAATAAACTGGCAGTTTGTTGCTATGCTATCTCTGACATACTTGGTACATTGACTATATATGACTTTGTAAGTATATACAGTAAAAGGAAGCATTTTATAAGAGCTGATTTATAACTAGATTCCCAGAGTTTATAAAACTCAGTTGGTTTGTTAACATAATCTGCATTTAACACCAAATTAAAAAGTTAAGCCTTTATCACTCAAGGTTCTTTTCCTGTCCTGAAAAAACTATGATATTTGGTAAAAATCCTGGAAATGACTTTGACAGTATAAGTCTATAACCCCGCCCTGACAATGTCAACTTCCGTTCTTTGACTCTTCTTTTTTCTTCAGTATTTGACGTGACTCTCTTATAGAGGCTGTGCTAACTGTATTTGAGAGTCAGGTCATGCTGCCTTCGTCTCTGTTTCTTGTATATTGCTTACAGCTTTTCAAAATTGCGTAACTTTCATTTTAACTATTTTTTAAATGTTCTCTTACTTGTTTATTATCTTGAATTAATTTTTTATCATTACTGTTTACAGAGATTGCTGAAAATTTGATAGTACTAGAAACAGGAAGTAAATTCTATTGGTGAATCTATAACCACAAAGTGAGGTTCCAGGCAAGGTGTCGTGAGCATGCTCATGGACTTAAGCTGTGCCTCTAGGGGACTGGACGAATTAACAATGACAGAGAAATTTGAAATATTTTCTTAAAGAGACATTGCTTCTTAAAGAGAATAATGGATATTCCTGTTTTCATATAGAACATGATTGGGTTCCTCTTTTTCTCAGTCTCATTCTAATGTTTAAGTCTCATCTCCCATCTAAGCTCCATGCATGCCTGGCCTGGCCTGCATTGCTCTGGAGAGGCAGGAGACTGGGTGTTTTCAACGTGCTGTAGCAGCAGACTTATTTTTGTCAGAGAAAACTTTTTTGTGTACCCATGTCAATAACACAGAAGGAAGCTTCCATCAGGAGCCGTCCGGGGTCTGTCTCCCCTTTATCTCCAAAGAGCATAGTGATTCAGGCTGCTGGGTGCTCTCAGGAGCAGCCTCTCAGCAGCCCAGCCATCCTCCAGGCGGACAGCCGAGCCTGTCTGAGTGCCTGAGTATGGATAGCATTTCATTTAGCCTTTGCTCTGACAGCCCATGCCCTGGATAAGTGGTGTAGGCCTGTACAGGTGAAATCTATTCTCACTTTTGCCTCAGGGGTGACTGGACTGTAACAGAATTTTTCAAACCCGTTGGGCCCAACCGCAAAGCAGAGAATAAATGGCTGAAGTGCCAGGTCTCGACAGAAAAATCAATGCCTGGTTATACAGACATGACAGACCCAGCCTGCAGTTCCCTTTGCAGAGACTATGTGCGCCACACTTCAGGGTTACCACACACTCTACCCGCAGCCGTAGGTGTGAGTTCACAGCCCAAATTTATGTCGTTTTTTCTTTCCTTCATGCAGGAAATTTACATGCCACTTATGTGATAGAAGTTTCACTGAGAAGTGGGCCTTGAACAACCACATGAAACTGCACACGGGAGAGAAGCCTTTTAAGTGCACCTGGCCCACTTGCCACTACTCATTCCTCACGGCTTCAGCGATGAAAGACCACTACAGGACACACACAGGTGTGTCATACCCCCTAACTCCGAGACCGGGCCACGGGAGCCCAGTGGGCTTCAGGAACATGCACATTGGTTTTCTTGATAGAAACCAGTATTTAACATGACTCTTTTGTAGAGGTTGTGCTAATTATATTTGAAATTAAGGTCATAATAATTGTATATGAAAGTATTTTTTCACTCTTCCATTTGCACTGTTGGTCAATTTAGTATGGGTTATGTATGTGTGTATGTGTTAAAGCAGTATAGGTTCAAATTTGACAGCTCAGTTCCAGAGTTTGTGCTCTAACTTAGCTTCTTGGGTGTGGCCCTTGTTACATGAGCCTATTAGTTTTTAAAGAGCACTTGTCTTCTATTTCATTGTAAATATAATCGAAGTACTATAACATTTAAACATACTGAATCTTAGTTTATGTACCATATTCTAAATGTAAGCAATTTTATATCTTTTTAATAAAAACAATGTCAGACCCTAGAGTTCTTAAAATGTAGAGGCTAATCTGAATTGAATTACCAAATGCTTTTCATAAGACTAGTTTTTAAAAGCTTCCATAACATAAAATTTACATGAACACATTAACCATGTGTTACCATGCATGATCTAATTGAGCAGTCTTGAGATTCTCTCTGTGGAGTGTGCTTCTGAGATGTCTCAGTTGGGTTTGATCAGTGCAAAAGCCCTCGCACGCTGTGGCTTTGTCCTCTGTACCACATGGCTTCATGGTCGCAGCACAGTGGGCTCCATACTTCCTGGTGGGCTTGACTTTGAATACCTGTGTCCCTGTCCGGGACTCTCACCTATTTAGTATTTTCATGGCCTTTTTTCTCTCTGTACTCCCAGAATATATTCCCTGTAGGAAAAAATAATACATTTTAATCAGCATTCAGAAATGCTCTTCTGATGGTTGTGAATCCTGTATTATTGTAAGAAATTGTAGGTTGAAAGTTCTCCTGAAGCAGTTTGTGGGAAGCCCAGGCCTCCTTAGCTTCCTTGACAAGGGTGTTGACGATTTAAGGTCTCCAGCCTGCCCTGAGAGATCACTTATATCGAACAGCAGATGAAAAGCCAGTGCAGATGTAATTTATCGTCGGCGTTTCCTTCTAAAGAATAATTGTGGAGACTTGGCCAGATCAATAATATGGATTTTTGTTGTTAGGTCTTGTAGTCTGCACCATAATGAGAGAGAGGGGACAGTGGCTGTTTTCTAATAGAAAATAAAGGATTGGTTTCCATGTCTTTCTATGTTTGAATGCAAAATGGTACACTTGAAACTAATTCAAGTTGTTATTAAAAGAAGTCTTCCATTAAATCTCTGTTATCATTTAAATATGACATGCTAAAAGAATACCATCTTGGTTGGAGTGAAATGTTGCATTGAGTTTTATTTCTTAAAATTTTTTCTCAAAAACAAAAAAAATACTCTTGGCTTGTTGTTCAACAGTTACCTCCACCCCGCTTTCAAAAAAAAAAAAAAGTAAAAATTGAATTTGAAAACAAATCAAGCCACCAAGGTAAATATGACATACATCTGACACTAATACCCCATATAAAGTCCTATACATCAAAAATCAAGGTCACTAGTGTATCTACAATTAAATCACCCAGAAAATGAATAGTTTTCCTTTTCATGTTTATATACCCATAAAATAGAAAGTGAATAGACCTTAAAATGTGCGGCATGTACACATGTAGAAAATGTTAAATTTTGACATTTTCCCTATGTTTATTAACACATTTATTTTGCAAGGCAGAAATAGGTCACAAAGATTTCATAAATGGAAGGAGAGATGCACTATGCCTTCATTGAGAGATCTCACTCCTCATTACCCATTGCTGCTCCCTTCACACATGCATGTGCACATGTGCATAGGCATACACACTTCTACCCTGTAGTCCTTATGTCCCTGTGCATGTGTAAGAACAGCTGTTCTCTGTCAGTACATACAAAACTGTCTGCAGAACTGGTAATGAGTAAATTGTAGAGAACAGTTTTGCCTCTGCATTAAAAAAATGTTAATATTTAGGAACAAATTGGGTTTTTTGTATAAAAAGTTTATTTCAGTGATATTTAGTTGATAATACAGCTAGTTAAAAAAGATTTGTATTTTAAATTGATTAAATAATCACATGAGTGATTATAATTAAACTTTATTCTTCACAGCCCATCTACTCTATTTTTCCTATTGGAAATAATGATATCAAGGAATTAAGTGTGACCCCTGAAGTGGGAAAGTAAGGTAGCAAAGGCATTATTTGTTAACTGTCTTTTGGATGATAATGATGATTTAGCATTCATTTGGAAATGAGATTAGAAGTATTTTGGCTCAGGGCTTCTTTGTGCTCTTCTTTAAGAAAACTAGAAATACAGTCTCTTGAAGAGTGGCTCCTCTGATTGCCACAGTTATGTTTCTATCTCTGTTTCATTATTATAACCTTGGAAATACAGTCATTGTTTACAAATGTGTTGTGAAACCTCAAACTTGGAAAAGCTTGCCTATTCTGAGAACTTGTCACTTTAAAGTCTCAGTGACTAAAGAAGTTGATAGAGATGGCTACATGGTGTACTTTATTTCTGGAAAAGTCTAATTATTTCTCCTTAATTTTTCCAAGGTGAGCATTTTTACTCTGTTTTCTCTTTCATTGTGAGTCTTACAGGTTAAACTGTCCAGCTAGCAAGCACTTGCTGGCTAAATATGCCATAGTACAATTATATATAGTATATAGAGACTGTAAGTCAGGAAGATAGCATATGTAAAATACTAAGAAAACATCCATTTGCACACTTAGCAAGCCTACATCTGCCAAACGTGCCTTTGATTCTGAAGAAGTTCCCAAGCGGGAGCTATCACTGAAGAAGAGGGATATGAATTTTATACATTTTTTTTTTTTTTAGCAATCCCTGGCTTCTTTTTTTAATGGCGTAAAATTTGAAAAATACAAACAGCATTGACTTACTCCTGGTACTGAATAATGCAGGTTTCATTTTCTTCAGATCCTCAGTCTGTTTAAAGAAGCCATTTAATTCATATTATTAAGTGTAAAGTGATTAAAGAAGACCTGATAGAATCAGGTAAAACCAATTCAGTGTTCTTAGGTTGTTAAAATTTCAATATATTTTATTTAAGCAGAATTATATATACTGTATATTAACTATTCCAAGCAATCTTTCCTCAGCTCAGAAAGGCCAGATGTATGGGAATTGTAAAAAATCAGGATATGCATAAAGCTGTTCACGTGCATAAAACAGCCCCATCTGGAAGACATCTACCAGAAATGAAGTTGTACAAAACCATTCCATTGATAATAAAGCTAATTTTTATGGGTCTGACAAGTATGTAATTATGTTCAGTGGTGCTTTTCAGATTTTATCACAGTCAATAAACCGCAGTGGTAATTTCATTCCCATTTGACATATTTACATGGAAACATTTGATTGGAGGAATTAGTAACCCTGAAAGCCTTGATAGATATGTTTTAATGATCTGTGACCTCCACAGTCCCTCATCTGTTTATTGTTGCAACAGGCGAGAAGTCGTTTCTCTGTGACCTCTGTGGCTTCGCTGGTGGGACCCGGCATGCCCTCACCAAGCACCGTCGGCAGCACACAGGTCAGTACTGAGCCTGCTTCTGGCTTCTCTTTTCAGGGCTGAGGCAAGGTGTTAAATACTCAAGCACAATTGGCCTCATGGTTTGCTTCTTCTTTATTCTAAGCCTTTGTAAATGAGATTTTTCTATAGGCCCCCACATATCTTACAAAGACAGACAACATTTATAGAACTTAGACTCTCTATTGTTACATGCTTAAAAAGTAGTCACCGGTCTAAGGCTCCAGATATTGCCATGAACTTTTTCTTAAGCAAGTTCCCCATGTCCAGATATTTGAGGCTGTTTTCTATCTGCAAAGGCCTGTCTTAGCCTCCTGCCTGGGTCCTGGAGCGCTTCTCTTGGGCCTTCATGGCTCTCTCCTGTATCATGCCGCCCTCCTATTGCCTACTTGCCTGTCCACCTCTGTCTCTCTACCTGCCTGAGCTGTGTCTTTATCCATGTGACACCATGGGGAGTAGGTACTACTGAAGTTATTCTTGCTGTTAAGATAGAGTAACAACAAAGACAGCATGAGAGATAAGTAAGGACATGGAAGCTAACTTGTCCCTTCAGATTCATTCTTCGTGATTTAGGAGAGACAGTGCTCTCACAGACAGTTACTCTGTTAATTCTAGAAAATATGTGTTCAGGAGAGCCTTGTCTCAGGGCAATTTTCTTTTGTAATTCTCCGTAGAACCACATTTTCCTGTCATCAAGACTTTACTAATGGGACAGTCCCAGTCCATGTGGTGAGGCTGTGGCCCTTGATAAAATTTCATCCATATTCCAGTGGATAGCCTCATACCATGCACACAATAGCAGCTCTAACTAGACTTAGTGGGTTACCATAAAAACAAAACATAGAGTTGGAGGAGAACATGTTGAGGAGATCTGTGGGAATTAGTTGAGGAGAAGTATAGAGTATATTGCCCTACTTCATGAATTGCATATCTGAAGTTCTTGAACATAAAGAAGAAAATTTCAAAATAGTACTAAAAGAATATTGAGGATCTTGAAATACCATGTTACACAGATACAGGCAGCCTCTCTTCTCGTGATGATATCTCAGAATCAATGTAAATGAATCGAAGTCATTGCTTTTAAGTTGAGTTTACTAGGATGAAATTTCCGTAAGGATAAAAGCCATTGAAATGGAAGTAAATGTTCAAAATATAACTTTAAAAAACACACGCTATGTGTACATGCATTGTATAACTTTCGTGTATTGATTCAGTAGAAGGTAGTGTGGATTCCAGCTGTCCTTGTATGGGAAATGGAGCAGGAAAGTTGAAAATATGTGCAGAAACCATGCAGTTGTGAGGTGTTTAATTCATGTTTCCAGCTTATTGATAACTCAGGGTTTTATGGTCTACATGGCACTTTTGCTTTCCCGTTCCCAGTCCGTGTTGCTCCAGGGGACAGCCGACCCCCGTGCCATTCCTCCAGCTGCTCTGTTCCCCTTTGCCCCACAGTGGAGGCAGTAACACTGTGATCCACACGGTCCAGGTGATGGATCGATCAGGAAGCCTGCATCGAGCCAGCACAACTTTATATTTTATGTCAGGTCCAGAGGCTCCTTATTACTTTGCTATTAACTTTATACCATATAGGACAATGTCTCACAGACAGAGGTATCTGTCTTTCTGGCATTTATCTGCCTCTGTGGCACAAATCAAACATGATTCTTTAATACCAAAGTCCGTTCTTAAAAGACTTGGCCTCCACAAACAACTCAGTCCAACTCAGTCTAGGCACTTAGCTTTTATGTTGGACTTAAAATGTTTAAGCAATGCATGCCTCTCCTAACCCCCCCCCACCCCTGCTGCCCCATGGCTAGACTTGATGGTACATTTGAAATCTATATTTTTTTGATGTGTCTGCCTTTGACATGGTTTACCCTTTTACCACAGTGTCCAGGCAAATTACAAGCGGCTGAGAAAGGGATAGGTATCCAAAGTGTTCCACATGGCGTAAATAATTCCCAACTGAAATGCAGGCTGTCTGGGGGTCTGACATGAAACATCTTCCATTCTGAGGTTTAGTTTTATCACCTGTCAGAGACCCTTGATTCAAGGGCACAGACACCAATCCTCACGTGCGGTTGGAGAGACCTGGCCAGCTTAATAACCACCAGTCCACCCTAAGGAATGTGAAGTGTGATTTTCAGGAGATGTGCTTGGCCAGTCTGACAGATGGTCGACACACAAAAAGAAAGGGCACTATGGAAACAAGCCATCCTGGTGTCTCTGTTTTTCTTCCTTTTCTCTCTGTTAGGCCTAAGAAGTGAAATGTTTCTTATTGGATATTTTGTGCAAGATTAATGTTTGTAAAGGTATTTATGAAATGAGAAACAACAGCCTAATAGTTTGTTCAAGGGAAAACTTGTGTGTTACAACAGAAAACTGGTAACTATGGTTACCACAGAGCTTGTTCTGCCCTCCTCTTGGTATTCAGTTCTGTTGCTTAGATAGATCTTGGGTTTATGAGCTCCAGTACATTTTGACTCACCACCCAACTAGCTAGGACTTTGGGGGCCACATCAGTGTTGTGTGGGGCTTTTAAATGGTGCATGTCTAAGTCCCTGTTGATTTAATACATAATGACATCAAAGAATGTTTGTAAAGGACAGTATTTATGAAATGAGAAACAACAGCCTAATAGTTTGTTCAAGGGAACAAACTTGAGGTAAATTCTGGCTTTGGAATGATAGACAAGTCAGACATGGTATTCCCATCTGTACTCTAGCCATATCTCTTCACTAACGGGGGAAGTCTCACAAAGGCCCACTGTGGACTAAAAACCCTTGAAAGAAGGAAGAATTGGTCTTCCTCAGGGATGAGCCCCTAATTGAGTATTCTGTATTACGTAACCCAACCTTGAAATCATATACATAAAAGCAACAGGAAATGGAGTCATCTCTCTCCCCCCCACACTGGCTCTTTCTTGTGTGTGTGTGTGTGTGTGTGTGCGCGCGCGCGC
>JADRCD010073553.1:32514-42708 GCA_019843815.1 Montemys delectorum | reverse complement strand
AAAAAAAAAACACAGAAATGTTATAATAATATGTATCCATTTAATCCCAGGTGTGGAATATGGGGTTGCTTCAGATTGTACACAGCAGCCAACTATTATTTGCCTTGTGCTCTAGCAGAGGCGTAATTTTGCCAGTGACATATAGGTTCTGTGATTGTGTGATGTTTGGAATTCTGGGGACTGTTTGGAGGGTAGATAAATGCTAAGGCCCCAAGAAGTGGTGGATAGGTTGTTTGGTTGTTACTTGGTTATTATTGGTTAGAGATTGTTAAATAGTCATGTACAAAGAAGAAACAGCAAGAAGAAGAATGAATTGGATATCCCAAGGTGAAGATCAAATTTGTCCTAGGAGCCTGACACCTTTAATCAGCAGGAAGTAACTAATTGGAACATCACCCCCTTTCCCCTCTATCCATTTTCTCTTCTATCTGGTGTTAGGATGCTGAAAGGGTAGAAGAGAAGGATTGGAGGAAAGGGGAAGAAAAAAGAACCTACAAAGTAGCAAAATTCTGGCTACAGGATCACCCAAAGCCCAGTCTTTGTTTCCTCAAGTAGGATTCCTACATGTCTTTGTTGACTATATCTACCTCCCTCCTTCCCTCCCTCCTTCCCTTCCTCCCTCTCTCCATTCTTCCCTCTCTCTCCCTCCATCACAGAGTCACTGTCTCAATTCTTGAAGTAGTCCTTATTAATTTCTTATATTCAAAATTCAATCACCTAAGTATACATTTTTAAACAATAAAGTCTAGTTTTACTGTTTTTAACACTCTACAACAGAATGACATTCTTTGTGTTTTGAAGTACTATACTCCGTTTTCCGTAATGTCTTACTTAGATAGACAACCTCAAAAGTGGCCTCAGTTATGGTTGCTGTGCTTTGACCATACCAACTATCCACCAAATGCTATGTGTTACAGTCTGGGTGTTGTAACACAGAGGGCCAACATTAGGAGGAATCACAGGAAAGGTTCATAGCTCCTTGAGGCACGCCCTCCACTGGGATTTGTTTAGTTAGTATTTTTTTGCTGTTGTGATAAACACCATAACCAAAAGCAATTTGGGAAGGAAAGTGTTACTGAAAGACATCAGAGCAGAAGCTCAAGCAGTACAGAAGCCTGGAGGTAGGAGCTGACGCAGGAAGCCATAGAAAAGTACTCTTTTACTGACTTGGTCCTTAGGATTTGCTCAGCCTGTTTTCTTATAGAACCCAGGACCACAGGCCCAGTAGTAGTAACAAGTGAGCTGGATTCATCCACCTCCATCAGTAATCAAGAAAATTCCCCTCATGTTTTAAAATCACTTCCTCTTGCTGGCAAACTCTCTGCCACTGGCTTTGGTGAACTCATGTTCAGCATGGAAGATATTCATGTGACAAAAAGCTGGGGAAAACTTTCATATAACACCTATAATGGTTCTGAGGCTTTTAACCCAATAGTGTCAAGGAAGAAGGCATTCTCAGCTATCATAGAAGTGAGCTTAAATTTGAATTCTTTCAGACTGACTCCATAGAGAAGACCCCAGTGCTGATCAAGATCTTTCTGAAGCTTGTGCAGTACTAGGAAACCAGCAATGCATCGGTGCTGTTCCTGTTCCTGACCCCCACACACTGTGAGTTAATAGTGTTTACTGGTGTTTACAGTGTGCAGTGTTTACTCTGATAAGTTTTGAAGTCATAGAATGACAAGTGACTAGTGCAAAGAGCACCAAGTGAAAGAATTGGCCAACGAGAAGCAGATATGCAAAAATATACTTATACTTGAGGGCCATAAACCCAACAAACTCATTTTGTTTCTGTCTAGCCCAAGAGATGACTTGTTTATTAAGTGATTATGATGGAGCAATTAAGGAGTCACCAGCATTGTGGAGAAATTAGAGACAGTTCACTAACATCCTTGTTTTTATAGGAAGTATTGCTGCAGAATATAGTTCTATAGGAGTAATGGGAATGATAAGATCACAAAAGAATCCAAGTAGAACCATTAAGTTCTAATAATTAATATGGGTGTAATTATGGGATGGGTAACCAGTTAGGAATGGCAACTGGAACAGGAGTGGAGTGTAACTCCCAGCAACCTGTGGATTTTGAAGGAGAACCTGATGCTCCTAATTATAAAACAATGGCACTCAATTTTGGAATATCTGCTACTATAGGCTCTAGAGATATATGCATATTAGTATATATGCATATGTATGCACCTATGCTTTATTAGCACGTTGTGATGGTTTATATACACTCGGCCCAGGGAGTGGCACTGTTAGAAGGTGTGGCCCTGTTGGAGTAGGTGTGGCCTTGTTGGGGTAGGTGTATCACTGTGGGCATGGGCTTAAGACCTTCACCCTAGCTGCCTGGAAGTCAGACTTCAGATGAAAATGTAGAACTTTCAGCAGATCCTGCACCATGCCTGCCTAGATGCAGCCATGCTTCCCACCTTGATGATAATAGACTGAGCCTCTGAACCTGTAAGTGAGCCCCAATTAAATGTTGTCATTTATAAGACTTGCCTTGGTCATGGTGTCTGTTCACAGCAGTAAAACCCTAACTAAGCCCCAGGTGTTAATGGAATAGTGGATTCCTTCATGATACTTCATATAGGTACATAATATCCTTTGATCATACCTCTCTCTTAATCCTTCTCACCCTGCGCCTTACCTGTACAGCACAGCAGAGTTGACCCTAGCCTGAGTAGCACAGTAGCACAGGCCCTGGTGGTTTGAGTAGAAGTGTGGGTAAGCTGGCTCAGAGGGTGTGAACAAGGGAGATTTGGCCCTGCCATTCGTCTGTCATGAGAGCGCATAAGTGCCAGGGCAAGGCCCTCCTTCTCCTCACCGATCACCATCTATTACAGTTGGGAAACTTGGCCCCGAGGTCATAAGAGTGAATGAGCTGACCCTGCTCCTCACTGGCTGCAGCACTTAGGAGAGCAGGCCATGTGCCTTGCCTAGCCAGCAAAGTAAAGGTAGCCCTGTTGGAGGGGGCACAGGCAAACCACCCTGAGGACAAGAACCCAGGAGAGCTAGCTCCACCACTCATCTGCAATGAGGTGATGCTGCTCCTCCCCTCTCCTCCCCCACTTCTACCTGCAATAGTCAGGAAAGCTGGCCCCAAGTGGGGGGGCATGAGAACAGGAGAGTTATCCCTGCCCCCTCACTGGCTGTAGCACTCTAGAGAGTGGGCCCTACAACTCACCTGGGCAACACAGTGGAGCTGGTCCTGGTAGCAAAGGCTCAGATGAGCCATCCCAAAGGTATGAGAGCCAAAGAGCTTGCCTAGCCCTTCCTAAGCTAGAGCACTTGGGGGAGTGAACCACATGCCTTAACTCCGGAGGCATGAATGCAGAGTGAGCCAACCCCTAGGGCAGGAGACCTGACCCTACCTCCTGCCGATGGTGGCATTGGATGGCCTAGCCTGAGTAGTGCTAGAGAGCTTGACCTAGTGGTGCAGATAAGGGAGAGCTGATGCACTGAGCAGCCCAGCTACCACCCATGCCAAGATCCAGGGCTCTGAATTGGCCCACCCCAAAATCTATACCCTCTGCTAAAGGTTGGTTGGAATGCAAGAAAGGGCCAGTCCTGCTGTTCCAGAACTTCAGGATCTCCATGATACAGGGCAACAACAGGAAAACCAGGAGACCCAGTGAGGGTTCAGTAGTGATGATGTCACAGAAGCCAGAGACTTCAAACTAGACTATTGACACATTGCAATGAACCTCTGTAAGTGAAGATTTATGGACAGAGGGATATAGTATGAGACACCCTGTGACATACTACGGCTTCCAACATGATATGGAACATGTTTTATTTTTCTTTTGTTGTTATTGCTCTCTCTCTCTCTCTCTCTCTCTCTCTCTCTCTCTCTCTCTCTCTCTGTGTGTGTGTGTGTGTGTGTGTGTGTGTGAGTGTATTATTTTGTGGGGAACTAAAAGATGGATATGAGGGGATGGGGAGATGAGCGGGACTGGGATGCATGAGGTGAAGTTCACAAATAATCAATAAAAAGCTAAAAACAATCAATTAAAAGCTAACAGGTATCTAGTATGGAATGCAAACAGAGCCCTAAAGATATCAAGTAAGAGGAGGCAAGAAAGAAATGTAAATTCACAGTCTTAACCTCAGGTTCTCTTGACTCTCCTGCCCTTTGTCACAATCTAGCCTACAAGAACATAGAGCTTCTGAATGCCTGATACTGACTCACAGAGACTGCACTACCATGGTGAAATAGGGACCCTCGTCAACAGAGGAGAGGAGCATATCTTAGCAATGATGACCCAAGGAGCAGTACTGGCAATTTTAGTCGGAGGGCTAAGTGTAAATGACCAAGAATAACATCTAGAGTTAAATAAAAAATATAGTAACCACTGGTTTAGAACTCTCAGGACATGACCTAAGTGGCTCTTCAAAGCAGGCATCTGATACACCTACCATACCTTTCTCTTCTGATTCTGACTGATGGGTTGGAGTAACTAGAAGACAGAGGTGTACAGGTGGGTATAGGATATTCTACTCAAGGATGTTCTACCCTTCATCCTAACGGTCCTCATCCTTAAACAAATGTGAACACACAATGCAGGTGGCTCACACTACACATTTGCTATGTGCTGTGTTCTCAGGGGTAATTGTTTTTATTATACATAAGCTACTTTTGCTACACATGTCTGTTCCTCTCCTTTTATGCCAAGTGGCCACAGATGGTGATGACTGAGTAACTGTGCAAAGAAAGGGACTTTGCCTCTAAGAAAGGAAGGGCTGGAGTCCTGCTTGCATTCTAGAACCTTCCTATCACATGATGTCAGATGGTTTGGCATTTATGGAAGGCACCCTGTATTTCTACTACTGTAATCTATTTCCTGGAAATTTCTTCCAGGTTCCTTTGGAGAGCCTTTTCTGGTTAATGCTTCCTCCAAAAGTTCCTGTTTAAGGTTCTAATTTTAATAAACACAACAAAGCATACACTTCAAGTTGTGGCAGCCCTTATAATACAGCCAGCTATAGCAAGATGCCCACTGATAGCCCCTTAAGTACATGCAAGAGCACGGAGGCTGGAGTTCTCCTGCCTAAAGCCTGGTCTTTTAAAGAGACTATCTGCAGGAGGCATTCAGGCTCTGGATCTAAGCATCCATATTTATGCTTTCAAATGGAGATTTCTGCAGGCAAGGAGCTGGTATGCATGCCACTGCCTCCTGTGGTCTTTTTGTTTTCAGAGATGGCCTTTAGAAAAGCTAGTACGTGACAACCAAAAGAAAAAAAAAAGACAAAATGCCTTTATATTTCTATGACTGCAAACTCACATTTATTTAAGTTGTAGGAACAACTCCATTTTAGGAAATACGGCAGATAACAAGTATTTCCATGGGGAAATCATACAATAGTTTTAAGGAATCTAAAGGAAACTCAAAGTTGCGTTCATATAGGAAAGAGAGAGTAGGAGTGAGAGAAAGGCTATACTTGGAGGCAAAAACAGCATATTAGTCAACTGGAATTAAGGGTTTGCATATGGTGTCTTAGAATCAGCTCACAGATGCTCTATATACGGAATGTTGGTTGGAGAAGAACAGGAGACTGTGGGTGAAAGCCCTCAGCAACAAGAACAACTAGAGCAAGCTGGGCGACAGCAGATGTTCTGGCAACAGGTAGGCCTGCAGCAGCTGGACACACAACAAGAGGGATGGCAGCAGCTAGAAGTGCAGCAGCTGGGCCTGCAGCAGCTAGACCCACAACAGCTGGAACAGGGCCTGCAACAGCTGGACACACAGCAGCTGGGACGGCAACAACTGGAGATACAGCAGCTGGGACGACAGCAAGTGGGTTGGCAGCACACAGACTGGCAGCAGCTGGGCCTGCAGCAGCTGGACACACAGCAGCTAGGCTGGCAGCAGGAAGGTCTGCAGCAGCTGGGGCGACAACAGCTGGGAATGCAGCAGCTGGGGCGGCAGCAGGTGGGCTGGCAGCACACAGATTGACAGCACTGGGGCCTACAGCAGCTGGACACACAGCAGCTGGGCCTGCAGCAGCTGGACACACAGCAGATGGGTCTGCAGCAGCTGGACACACAGCAGCTGGGCTGGCAGCAGCTGGGCTGGCAGCAGCCTTGGCCACAGCCCTCTTCAGAGCAGACAGAGCCACAACAGGAGCTGACCATGGTGTCAGAGGTGGAGGTTCTAGATGGGTTTACAAGAAGGTGGGTTAGAAGGTTTGGAAGTGGGAGTCTCCCTGCCTACATCCCCTTTTATACCCTGCTGGGGGAGGGGGGGCTGCTGTCCTCATATGCAGCATTCTTTCCTTGTTATTGTTTGTGTTGATAAATACTATGTTATTACAAAATTAAACAAGATTATTTTCCTGGTTACGTTTTAGGTTGAGTAGGAAACACGATGTCTCTTCCTGATGTGTTAGAATTCCTCTGTCGGCACTTTTGAATTACCTTTCTGACTTGACATCATCAAAGGGCACCGTCACATGATAATTTGCCTCTTGATATTATTATACATTTCAGTCTCTGTTTACATGGCATAGCCTGTCTATCCTGATGTGACAATGATTCTTCTTGTATTTAATTGTTTCTGATTACTCAGGGGAGTAAAACCATGGTATAGTCTTGATTGCCCATTTGTTACTGGTAAGATTGTCCAAAAAAAAAAAAAAAAAAAAAGTTTGAACATGACAAGCAGGACATTGAAGTATCCCCTGCCAGCTGTGATTCCGTGTTTAGACTTTCTCGTTGGAAATATAACACTGTTTTCAGATACAATAGTGACACTTGAAATCGTGATGTTACCTTTTTGCCAAACAAAACACCCCAAACTTTTTCTTAGGAAAAGTTGGCTACCAAGTCTAGCTACACCATGAGATCCACTCTCTTGTCTCACCACTGTGGATGCAGCTAACTTTCATCATTGAATATTGTCTTTCTGGCTTCAGTGGCCACATTGACCCACTCCCCTCCCCCCCTTTTTTAGGATACACTTGCCTACCCACCCACCCTAGTTCACTATGTGCTTGCCTGTTGCTCTAACTTGCATCCTGCCATGTTAGGTTCGCCCCGTAAAATCCCAATGCTTTTCTGCTTTTTGTCTAGGTTGTCTCAAGTTCTAGTTTCCATAAACAGGAGGTGATAGGGTATAGATTTCCAGCTCAGAGGATATCTGCCTGTGTGTTTTCACTATGAAAACATAGTACATGTTTAAAGACAGGGGAAAAAAATGCCTAACTCAACTTCTAGCTGCTGCTGCTTTGGAAAACAAAGACTCTTGACAGTTCCTAATGCTCCTCTGTCTCTGGAGTTAAGAGGACCTGAGAAAGGAGATCCTGATTTATGAAAGGTTCATACTACCTTTCATTTCAGAGCACTCTGAATGTCTGGAGATTGTGAATTTAGGAAAGAGTGGCTGTGCTGAGTGGAGAGTCATGCTTCAAATACTCTTGCTCGCATGAGAAAAAAATACTTCAGAGGCAATGTCAAATCCCAAAACTAACTAACTAACTAACTAACTAGCTAGCTAGCTAGCTAATCAGGTGACTATCATCAAGGTGAGCAATATTGAGAGGAGTGAATGCATCTAAATTTCTTGGGAGGAATTTTTAAACAACCTATAATCCCTGAGATTGTGTCTAACCTCATCAATTTTTAACCAGGCCTAATATGTAAATCAAATTAGCATGTTACTCTTGGACTTAAGAGAAGAAATGGGTTCACACTGAGCATCATAGTGCACACCTGTACTCTCAGTACTTAGGAGGTTGAAAGAGATCCATGAGTGTGAGAGCAACCTAGGCTACATGTCACCTTGTGGCTATCTGGAGCTACATAGAAAGAACCCTACCTCAGAACAGAGTAAAAGAAGAGGAGCTGACCTATTGATGTAACCACTGTACCTTTCTAAGAAATTGGTGTGCTTATAATAACAAAGTCTTGGTATTTCACACTACAGTAAGTTCAGGGTTAGTTCACACTGCCAACCATCTACTACCACAGGGCAACCCATTACACAAGCCAACCTCGCAGGATGAGTCACATGTTGTACTCTGAGATGCACTTGTTCTATTTCAACACCCCACAGTCCTTTGGGGCAAGTCCCTCACAGAGTGTTTCATGCTTCATGCCATTGATTGAATCTGGTATCACTTCAGACATCATAAGCCTGAAGCATTAAAGCTCCTGTGTGCAGACACTCTTGCATTCATGGAAGTGTGACATTTTCAATGCAGAAGACGTAATTCTCGTCTCTAAGCAGCCAAAACCTACCTGCAAAATGTGCTTGATTCTATAAACCAGAACAATGGAAGTGAATGTGGCATGTGGAGATTAAAGTCAATGTGGTAATAACAGCATGACTAATGTGCAACAAATGGAAAAACTCAGAAACCTGGGCCCCATGAAGTGATACCAGAGTCAATCAATGGCATGAAGCATGGAACACTCTGTGAGGGACTTGCCCCCAAAGGACTGTGGGGTGTTGAAATAGAATAAAGTGCATCTCAGAGTCCAACATGTGACTCATCCTGTGAGGTTGGCTTGTGTAATGGGTTGCCCTGTGGTAGTAGTCAGTGGTGGGACTTAAGGATATGGTGGTGTTGCTGGGGAAGATTCAAGAATCAGTAGAGATGCGATGACTTTGAGATTCCCTTCCTCCCTGGCACTTAACAAGCCTAATTGAAGCTCCTACAAGGCTCTTTAGTGCTTGGCCTATTTCTGCTCCAATCATGATCCTTATTGCTAGATTTATATAGCCAGGGTAATAACCTGGGCTGCCGACTGTACCTCCTTAGGAGACATGTCTGGTCTCCTGTGCCTGCAGTGTGTACTGGGTCTAAAGAATGTAGCTCTCCTGACACCGGTCTGTGGAAAGATATGTACTTTTGTTGTACTTTTCTTTTCAGTTGTTGTGGAGCAAAGACCCTGATGACTACATTATAGTATCCAGTCTAATATCCACAGAAGGTCTTGTGTTTTAGTCAAAGAATGGCCCTCAAGTAGCCCTGATGACTAGCGGCTACCCATGACTCAATGGAAATCAGAACTATTTTCAGCATTTCTGTCTGGTTTCCCCCAACCAAATCTCAGTTTCCTGCTTGAAATTTTCATCCATCTTGCCAACCACCAACTCCTTGGCTGCTTAAACATCTCATCATGTCCACGTCCGACCTTGCCTCTCTGCATCGCTATTGTGTCCATTTCCTACCTAGACACTGGAGCAGAGCATACCCAGGCTCTCTGGCTTGTGACTGTTTGACTGTTCCTTCTTTATAGGCTCCCAGAGTAGCTCAATCACAAATAGTAGTCCCCAGCCAGGACCGTAGCTGATGACACTCTGAGGTATAGGCAGTGACAAAATAGATTCTCTCTGCAGTGCTGGCATGACATGCAGTAGGAGTCATTGTCACACCTAATTCCCACATTTGGATTTAAGATTGTGAGAACCCTGGGCTTATCCTAGGATTAGAACAGCTAGGCAGTCTTCCTTAGAGATGAGTGGCTGATCTAATTTGCTTTCTATGGCTATGATAAACTCCACAACCAAAAGCAACATTGGGAGGCAAAAGATGATTTTAGCTTACAGGGTACAGTCCGTCATCAAAGGCAGTATCTCAAAGCAAAAGCTCATGAAGAAGCCACGAAGGAAGAGTACTCACAGGCTTGCTTCCTGGCTCTCATTTAACGACCTTTCTTATATCTTCTAAGTACAACTACCAAGGGGTGGCCCAGCCCACAATGGCTTCTTACATTAATCAACAATTAAGAATGTGCCACATAGACATACCCACAGCCCAATCCACTGGAGGCAATTCATCAGCTGTGGTTCTCTCTCCCAAGGTGCATCAAGTTGACAACAAAGGCTAACCATCACACTGGCTTACCGTGTGCTTGAGGCTTTGGTTCTTTTCCTTCCAGGAGCTGATCATAGTTTCAACACTTTCCTTTGTGTATCATTTCTGTTTCTCTAGCCAAATGCCAGGTTCAGAAAGATAGATATCATGTGTTTTCTGTCACATACAGAGTCTAGCATTTGGGCTGTATGTAGCTCGGTGGTATAGGGTTGCTTGCTTGGCATATGCTAAGTCTAGAGTATAGATCTATATATATTATATCTACACACATAGGCTTTCACACACACAGGCGTGGGCGAGGGCACGTGCGCGCACACACACACATACACACACACACACACACACACACACACACACACACACACACACACA
>JADRCD010073553.1:5909-25353 GCA_019843815.1 Montemys delectorum | reverse complement strand
GAGGAGGAGGAGGAGGAGGAGGGGGAGGAGGAGGAAAAGGAGGAGGAGGAGGAGGAAGAAGAAGAAGAAGGAAAGGAGGAGGAGGAGGAGGAAGAAGAAGAAGAAGAAGAAGAATTAGAGAGAAGAGAGAAGAGAGAAGGGAGGGGGCAAACCACCTCTTATATAGTGGGCTGGGCTACCCTCTCCGTGGGGCGGGCCATACCTGGCTGTGGTCAGTTGACTGGGGATAGAGTCCAGCCCGCATGCTGGGAGCTTGGGGCATTGTCTACGTGATAGATAGCACAGGATAGTGGAGTTGGAGGACTCGTGGAGTCAGCCATCTGTGTCTGGGAGCGTGTCTCTACTGTCCCATCCCTTATGGAATCTTTCACTGGGTCTCAGAAGTTAAGACTTGCTCAACCAAAACACAGACTGCTTTTCATGGCCCAACATCATTGCTTTTCTTCTCAGTTTTTTACAAGATGACTCTTTTCTTTATATACTAGAAAAATTTAAAGAAAATGTAGTCACATCTTTGCCATAACCTTAGAGTGTTATGGGTTTGGGCATTCCAGGCCAGCCTGATGGTCCAGCCATCAGTACCAGTTTAGGCATACTAGTTAAGATGCTGAAGAAGTTTGTCAGGTAGCCAGCCATTGACTCAAATTCCCTAAGAGTCATCTTCAACACCACATCCCTGTGACCCAGTAAGAAACAGTTAAAACAAAACAGGGGTGGGATTCAAGGCTGAGTGAGATATATAGTTAACTTTGATGTCTGATTCGTTGATGACCTTAAATTACTGTTTTGTAAATATTTTAAATCTTGCTCTTGCCATAAAATTCTTGCCAGGCGGTGGTGGTGCACAGCTTTAATCTCAGCACTTGGGAGGCATAGGCAGGTGGATTTCTGAGTTGGAGGCCAGCCTGGTCTACAGAGTGAGTTCCAGGACAGCTGGGGCTATACAGAGAAACCCTGTCTCGAAAATAATAATAATAAAAAAAATCTGATCTCCACTGGTGCATTTCAAGAGAAAGCATTCTCCTAATTCACACACACCTTGAGCCTGCTGGCAGACTGGAAAGCAATGCCTTGTCAGGGGAGAGGAGAGCTTGCTGCAAACCAGAGGATACACGGTAGAGTCTCAATCAGGTCTGACTCAGAGAGTCTGGGGAAGAGACTAGAAACTATGTCTCTATCCTTTTTCCCCTGTGATATCCAAGTACACAACTAGAGTTTCTATACCCCAGAATAAGATGCCAAAGTAGAACACAGAAATATAGCAACTTTACAACTTAAAAATGGAAACATGAGTAAGAAGCACAAAGGGAATGGATTGATCCAGGGGTCAAAGGGACAGAGACTTACAAAGATCTAAAGGAAACTTTTATATATATTATTGGATATTTTCTTTATTTACATTTCAAGTGTTATTCCCTTTCCCAGTTGCCCTCCTCCCAGAAACCCCCTATCCCATTCCTCCCCCTGCTTCTATGAGGGTGTTGCCCCACCCACCCACCCATTCCCTCCTCCCTGCCCTCAATTCCCCTACACTGGGGCATCTGTCAAGCCTTCATAGGATCAAGGACCTCTCCTCTCATTGATGCCTGACAAGACCGTCCTCTACTACATATGCAGCTGGAGCTGTGTGTATTCCTTGGTTGGTGGTTTAGTCCCTGGGAGCTCTGGGGAGGGAGGGGTCTGGTTGGTTGATATTGTTGTTCTTCCCATGGGGTTGCAAACCCCTTCAGCTTCAGGCTGACATTTTTAATACAATATTTTTAATGATGCCTTGAGAATGTGATGTGTATGCAATATATTGTGATCATATTCATCTCCCATTCTACCTATACCTACTCCAGATCCACCTCTATCACTCTAACCTCATGGACCCTTTTCTTCAACTGAGTTCATTTGTACTGCCCATATACTCATGGATGTAAGGCTCTGTCCACTGGAACAGGATTGATCTACTAGGAGCCACACACTTCAAGAAAGCCGAGTCTCCCTCAGCTTCCACAGCTCCTCATCTAGGAGTGAGGGCTTTATAAGCCCCTCCATACTCCATGCTGGAACATTGTTAATTGGCTCAATATTGTATGGTTCTTGTGCAAGCATCCCTAGCAGTCTTTTCCTGCCTCACATGAGGTACATAATCATGTATCTAACCTTTCTCCTGCAAGGAGTGGGTCTACCAGTTGAATTCCACAGTATTTATAGCCCTCACAGAGGGACTGGCTCCTAAGTCATCTAACCCTGGGAAGGACTGGGGTTGGTATTTAATCAGTCCTCTAGGACAACGAGATGGCTTTAAACATGCTGGTAAGCACTTGCAGCTGCCATCCACTGACACCCCACCCTCAACTCAGCTTCCTCATGCAGGGGTTGACTTTATATTCTCAGAGCTGATGCCCCAGAGTCAAGCCTAGTTTCCACGTGGGAACCAGCAGGACATGTAATTAGTAGGACTTATTATGGGCCCTACCCCCACGAAACCAAATCTACAGCCTCTCCCTGAAAGGAGTTTGACCACACATCAAGCACTCCAGCTTTTATAGCTCCCATCAAAGGGACTAACTCCTAAATACAAGAGTCCTCAGGGACCATAGAGATCAAAGAGGCGACTTCAAGGAGGTTTAGGAGCAGTGTTTATTTCTCTAGCTCAACGCAAACCTAGCTGACAAAACTACCCAGCTCCCATTGCTTTCTGGAATGGTCTTAGCTTCATTTTAGGTCTGAAGTCCCAAATTCCCCAGCTGTTCTCCATATGTCAGGATTTTAATAAGCCTTTTAGCCTTGGGAGTGATGTGGCTTATCATTTACCACAACTTTGAAAGCCTATGCAGTAGGTGAATAGACATTTCCAGGACCCCTTGACTAATCTTTCTCCAGCAATAAATACCATCCCCAGCTAATCTGTCTGCCTCTGACTGCTGCGGGAGGGTATTCAATGGTTGTGTAAAAGACTAACAATCCTGTCATAGGAGTCAAGACTGAAAAAGAGTGGAGGTGCCGTAGATGCTATACCCAGCTTTGGGCTGAGTAAGTTCAGGATTAAAAAGCCAGCTCCAGGCTTGTCTCTGAGGATCAGGGAAGTAGACCATACAGGGAGCAAGCCAACTTTCCAGCTTCTTGAGTGACAAGGCTTTGCCTCACATCTTGGAACATGAATGTACTTGTCACACTTGAATTCCCCCAGGGAACTACTAAGAATGAGACAGATTTTAACAAGAGCAAAAGTTGAGAGGCATTCTGAGTCTCTGTCTGCCCCAAGGAGGCCCGTCTGGAAAGACTGAGTCAGGCGTGGCAGGTGAGGGCTCTTTACCTCAAATGCAGAAGAGAGGAGCTATGTTCTGAACAAAACAGCAAGATAAATATGTAGCCAGTTTGAAAGTTGCAAGAGTAAGTATTTCAAATAATTCTGAATTATGTCAAGATGTATCTTAACTAGCACATGTCATGGCTGGTTTGGAGATTTGTTGATTTTTGACAACTTGATACAGCTGATTTATCTGGGAAGAGAAACCTCAATGGAGAAAATGCTTTCATCAGGTCACCAAGCCTATGGGGATTTTCTTGATTGATGGTTGATGTGGGGTGGCCAGCTGACTGTGGGTAGTGTCAACCATGGGTAGGTGGTTCTAAGCAGAGTCAGAAAGCAGGCTGGGCAAGCCATAGGGAACAAGAGCAAGCCAGTAGCACTCTTCCATGGTCTCTGCATCAGCTCTTGCCTCCAGGTTCCTTGCCCTGACTTCCCTCAATGATGGACTACAAGCAATAAAATGAAAGAAATCATCTTCCACAGGTTGCTTTTTGTCATGGTATTTTATCACAGGGATAGAAAGGAATCTAGGACAAAAGACATTAATGTAGGAGGAAGAGCTAGAAGCAGAGGGCTCACCTATGCAAAGAAAATTGTTATCAGCCTAAACACACTGTTATAACTCTGAGATGGTTATAATCCAAAGCAAACACCTATAAAGATTACACCATAGAAATAGAGATGAATGAACACCTATCAAAATACTCAAAGAAAATATCACAGAACAAAACCAAAACAACAGCAAAGCCTCAAAAGGCAACAGGGGAGAAAGAGCAAAACAGAAGAAACAGCCAAAGCATACCAAGTCTTTTTGCTAACCTCAATGAATCAGATATGAACAGAGAAAAGGAAATGGAGGAGGGGTTAACAGATGTGTAGAAGTAAGCACAGCCTTGGCAAAGGATCAAGAAGAAAGTTTGGTTTTCATTTGTTGTTTTGATTCTCATTTTTTAACTTAAGAATACCCTTTGATTGAAGAAATCAAAATGACATACCAAAACTGATGAGATACAAGGAAAGAAGTCATAAAAGAAAAAGTGATAAATGTCTACATGAAAAAGGAAAAAGAAGCCAAGCATGGGCTATGTGTTCCTGTCATCCCAGTCCTGTGGAGGGTGAAGCAGGAGCATCGGGTTGAGATGAGCCCCGGATGACACAGAAACATTATACCTAAAAACAAAAGCCAAAGCAACACACAAACAAAACCAAACGGCAAACAGAAGAAGAGGAAAGGAGAAAGAAACAGAAACCTTTAGAATCTTAAAGTGGGATTACTGGGTAGGGGTTGGTTGGTTGATTGGTTGTTTTTGAGACAGTCTGTCCATGTGGTCCAGTCTGGCCTTAAACCTGGGTCTTCCTGCTTCAGCCTCTTGAGTGCAAAGACTGCGGGCATGCATTCCACATCTAACTATTTGGTTATAGGTTTGCCTTTTCATTTTTATGACTGTTGACACATGGTCCTCCAAAGATGTCATCAGCTTAAATGATATGCACACGTACAAACCATCTGGATTCGACACACCGTCATCAGCCCTACAATCACAGCTCTGACTATGATCAAAATCTTCTTCATGATTTTAATTTTCTTCTTGATACACATTTTCTTAATAGCAATTCATTTAACTTCCTCTCATATCTATTAGCTGTTTGTATCTGTTATATTGTCTTGGGAAAACCACTCTCACACAGCTGCCCTATGTACTTTAAAGTAAACATGATTTTGTTTTTATATTAACACCCACACATGAACACATTCTGAGAGGGGCAGAGAAGACATAATTCTTTTTAATTATAAGTTGACATACTGGCCAAGTCATGAAATATTGTCCCAACATACATTTCCCAAGACTGTTTAAGACTCTTAGAATTCAATTACTTTCCCTAGTGTGAAATGAGCCGCTGATCATAGTCTTTAACATTTAACAGGTTTCAGATGAAATGGAGATAGTTCCTACCAGAGCCCAGTAACTCACAGTCAGGTTCATAAGAGCAGGCACATGTCTGTGGATGCACTTTATATTGACCCAGAAATGTCTTTGGGATGCCTCCACTGAACCTGATAAGGATAGCCAACTGGAACCCTACAGAACTGCTGTAGTCAACAGAAGGAACGGCACTCAGAAGTCCCTGGCTTTGATGCAGACACTATGCAAGACGGCTGCTACACTACTTATTCTTTATGATTGTGTGATAGTGTCTCCTCCAAGAAACCCTCTGACGCTACCCACACCAGCCCTCCCTCAAACCATCCTAGCACCTTGGTAGCCTGCTCAGATGCTGTATCAGTGTGTATATCAGTTATGTACAGTCTTTATTCTGTACACTTTCCAGGGAAAGATGAACAAATAAAATTGTATATATCAAAAGTGTATGTAATATTTTGGTATATGTATACATGGCGAAACTTATTACCACAGTAAACTAGCTAATATCTTCACCACATTACATGAATTATTACCATACTGTGCTGACAATATTTGGGATCTACTGCTTTATCACACTTCAGTCTTGTGATGTAGTTCTCGTAACTACAGTTATTGCCGCTTTTTCAGAACTTACTCATCACACATAACTTAAACTTTATATGCTTTGGTGAACACCTCCTCCCTTCCCACGTCTCCCCATTTTACTCTGTTGGCTTCTGGACTTTGACTATTTTCAATGAAGTACAAATGAGATCGTGTACTATTTATATTCCCGTTTCTGGCTTGCTTTACTCCCATAGTTACCCAGTTTGCTTCATGTTGTCACAAATGTCAGGATTTACCATCCTTTCTCTTTGAGAGTACCATAATGTTACTGGTTCCTTTCATAAGATTATGAACTTCTAGCCCTTATTCAGTTCATTTTTTTCTTTTTTGTGGCTCATGCATTTAAAGCTGTACATTTTAGACTTGAATGATTTTATTTCTTCGAAACAACATTTGTAAATTATACTTTTCTCATAGAATGCTTTTCATATCAATATTACTGCCATAGTCTACTTGGCATAGATCTTCCTATCAGGTTCAGATCCCAGATTGCACAGTGAATTGTCTAAAAAGGATAGGAACTTGCTCTCAGGCAACATATGCTCTTGCCACAGCCCAAGACTATTGGTCAGTCCATAGTCAAAAAACAATCAGAAAAAAAGAGTTACTGGCATTTTTAAATAAGCTTGAGAGTAAAATGGGAAATCTGGCTTGGGGAAAAAACAACTAGGGATTTGGCAATTTTCTTTTATAAAGAACTTGATGGACGTATAAACATTTTATTTTCTTTATTTAGATCACAGAAATGCAAACAGAATTTATTTTCCCAAATAAAAAAAATGCTAAAAATAAAGTTTAAAAACGTTTATGATACCAATAAAACATTTACAGGGACACAGCCTATCATAAGGAATTCCATTAAAAGGTGAGTTATGTGCAATAGCAGGAGCCTGCTCCAGTGAACTAGTGTGACACATCAGATCATCTGAGAGAAGGCTATGGCCATAGGCATGATAGTTCCATATGCCATTGGCTTAAAAAATGACTTTAGGTAATTGCTTGATGTCATGACCTATGGATGAATACATACAATAGCATGTAACAGGCCAGAACAAGGCCAAGTGTGGTAGACAAAGGAAATGAAGACGTCTGATAATCAGGCAACATGTTGGTCTGAGAGTAGTCGTCAGGAATGAAATTCAACAAGATGGTCCACAGGAGAAGGGTAACAACAGGTGGTGTGGCAAGGGACTAGAGAGCAGCAGCTAGATTTACAGTATCTGGGCACACAGCAGCTGGGGCAGCAACAGTTGGACACACAGCAGCTGGTATGGCAACAGCTGAGGCAGCAGTGAATGGACACCGAACAACTGGATCTGCAGCCACTGGACACACAGTATCTGTGGTGACAGTGACAGCAGCTGGATACACAGCAGCTAAGCTGGCAGCAAGTGGTCTTGTAGCAGGTGGTCTGGTATGGTAGCGTGTGGTCTGGTCTGGTAGCAGGTGGTCTGGCAGATGCTCTCCAGGCAGCAGCTTTGTCCACAGCCCTGCTCAGAGCAGTCAGAGCCATGACAGGAGCTGACTGTGATGGTGGAAGCTAGAGGTTTGTCCTGGGAGTTCAAGGGAGTGAGTTTTCTGAATTTGAGAGACTCTTTAATACCTTTTTTCCCCTGTCAAGAGACATCTTTATTATCATGAGTTGTGTTAACAGATAAGAAGTTATGAAATTAGGTAATTATAGGCATTTGCTTTCAAATTTGAAGTTTCCAAAATCAACTCCTATCCCTCCCTGTGTGCCTCATGTAAGTTTAAATCAGCAGCATTTTTCCCAGCAATTTGTGCCTGGCTGTGACGATATTCCTCCCTCACTCACAGCTCAATCTGGGTCCTCATGCAAGATCTGTGCTACAGGACACATGGCAGCTGGGAAGGCAATCGTAGAAATTGAGGCTGACTAACGGGAGTGAAGTTAGTCCTGTTGAAGAGTGACAGAACACAGGGTTTTCAAAGAGGACCAGTCACTGCCGAGAAGAATGCAGAGTGACAAGGACGAGAGTGGCTCTAGGTGCACCCTGGGGACCGGAGAGCTGAGGAATGGAATGCTACCCAATGTGTGTGACTATATTTTCTTCCAACGTTAGCATGTCAGATGGATAGGATCACCCTACAGATCAAAGCTTTCCTTTCTCAAATAACCAACTGACAGAACAGTCAGTAATATAACATAACACCCTGTATTTAAAAAAAAAAAAAAAAAACAAGTTTAAAAACCCAAGTTAAAAAAAAAAAAGCAATACCTAAGTTATTCTAAAAAGATGCTTAGAAAAGTCAGTGACTTGCTTTTCTCATTCCATGCCTATTCACTAGCCCAGTGGTAGTGGTGCACGCCTTTAATCTCAGCACTTGGGAAGCAGAAGCAGGTAGATCTCTGAGTTCAAGTCCAGCCTAATCTACAGAAAAAGTTCCAGAACAGCCAGAGCGACACAGAGAAACCTTGACTTGAATAAAATAACAACCAACAACTAATATGTTCTACCTAATGGCCCATCTTCTCAAGAAGATGAAAGGAGTTGGCCTGACAATTGGCTTTGCCCATCACAGACAAATACTACAGTTACAAGTTCATTACTATGACAATCAAAGATCTCAGAAGCAGAAATCCAACAACTTTTCTAGCCTCAACTCCCCACTGCCCTGGCCACGAGGCGCATTGTTTCCCATTCTTAATGGCTTTCCATTGGATCTGTCCTTTGGCTCTAAATGCCAGCATGGCTGCCTACCACATTGCTAGCTCTCCCCCTTTGATCCTCCACTATTGTTATTATTTCCCATTTAAGAATGTCTTAGCATTTTACTAGTCTTTCCCTTAAGATAACTATTCTATTGACTATTCTATCTTAAGATAACTATTCTATTATGATCAAGTAACTGTTTTCCAGTAGAAGCGCTTTCAGACAGAACAAGTAAAGCCAGTGAAGTAACTTCAAGAGGCCTTTTGTGTTTGTTTCCCAGGATAGGATCAAGCCCACCAGAGCTTTGATGGATTTTGCAGGATCTAAGAATATCCCAAAAGTACACACTAGGGGCACAACTTTCAAACACAACCTAAGTCCTTCTTTCTTGCAACTTTTAAATTGTGTTTGATTACATTTCATTTAGTTGTGTGCATGACTATTTGTGTGGGGAATACACATAGATTTCATTACATGTGTGTGGCGGTCAGAGGACAACTTGTGGGAGTCAGTTCTCTCTTTCCTCCCTTCCACCACGTGGGTCCCAGTTTTGGCAGCAAGCATCTTTACCCTTGGAGCCATCTTGCTGCCCTCTTTTGTGCAACTTTTTCCTTGCCTGCTATAAACTCTCCCCCTCAAGTCCATTCTGGAATTATCCACACAGCCCACTGCTAACTGAGCATCCTCGCCTGCTCATGGTTCATTTAACCCAGTGTCATTACTGTGAAGGTGACTGGGGAGTGGTTAGCACAGTCTATTTTCTGCTATATTTGCCCCAGGATTTCCAGCTGATCTCTTGGCTGACTTTTCTCTTTTCCTTGTAAAAATGTAAATAATCCTTGGTTGCAGCCACCACCACCAGTACTTTCTCCTCCTTTTCCTCCTCTTCCTCCTCCTTTTTCTCTTCTACTTCCACCTTCTCTTCCTTCTCTTCCTCCTCTTCCCCCTCCTGCTTTTTCTCTCTTTTGATCCTATGAGTCTGTGAAGTACATATTTCCCTAGCATTTATTAGCCTTTAATTCACTTTGTTTATAAACATTGTTAAATTCTTCCATATTACCCTTCTCCAGAGCAGAAGTTTTCTCTAATACATCCCATCTGCCTGGGTTGAGCCTTTTATCCCTAAGCTCTTATTTTGAGAACTAGACTGTGAGTTCCTTGTAGGAAGCTATTGGTCTTCAGATATCTTATTATCCTCAGAGTTCAGTGGCCCTGTGAGACTGCCTATCGTTTTACGAATTGAAAGGCAAATCATTGTTAATTTAAAAAGATAGGTCATGTCATTTTGAATAGTCCTTTTTATCATATGGGTAATAGATTATATGTGCAAAGTCAGTTTGTTTTTCTGTTTTGAATTGTTTTATAAAATTGTATGTATTTATGAGGTACTGTATGATGTTCCATACATGTGTGCATGATACACTGTTTAAATCTGAGTTAATATATTTACATCTTCAAATACATATTATTTCCTGCTGATGAAAACATCCAATATCCTTTGTTTTAGGTATTTTTGAAATGTAAAATATTAATCATCTATAGCAACTTTCCTATGCAATTGAGCACTAGAGCTGTTTTGTTTTTAAAGTTCTATTTATTTGTTTGTTTGTTTGTTTGTTTGTTTGTTTAATGTATGTGATATTTTGCCTGCATGTCTGTAAGTATACCATGTGCATGCCTGGTGCCTATGAAGGCCACACAAGGGTGCTTAATCTCCTGCTGTGAGCTGCCATCTGGGTGCTGGGAATTGAACTGAGGTTCTCTAAAGAGCAACCAGGGCTCCTAACCACTGAGCCATCTCTCCAGCCCTAGAACTCTTTTATCTTATTGGTTTCCAGCGTGTTAACCAGGCACTCTTCACCTCTGTCTCTATTCTCCGCAGCATCTCGGGACCACTTTTCTACTCTCAGCTTCTATGAGATGATTTCTTTTAGATTCCACCTTTGAGTGATATCGTGTGTATTCTCTTTCTGGATCTGGCTGATTTTACTTCATAACATTTTCCAATTCTATGTTGTCACAAATTACAAGACTCCACCCATTTTATGAGTAAACAGCATCCCATTATGTATAAGGCGTTTTATTGACCACACATCAGTTGATAGACACAGTCTAATTCTGCTTCCCAGTCATTGTGACTAATCCTGCAATAAATGTGGACTATGAATACCTCTAACATAGTAGCAAAACTAGTTTCCTTCCTGGTCACAGCAACTCAAACATCTTTTCCCCTTGGAAGGAATAGGACTAGAAAATAAACTCTCTTAAGATAAGTGAAGGCTGGAGAGATGGCTCAGCAGTTAAGAGCACTGACTGCTCTTCCATAGGTCCTGAGTTCAAATCCCAGCCAACCATGGTGGCTCACAACCATCCGTACATATAATAAGTAAATAAATCTTTAAAAAAAAAAAGATAAGTGAAGAAAGATATATACATATATATTTCATGATATAAGACAATATTTATTGAAGAGTAAGTTAACACAGAATGGTGAAGACCAAGGGAAGGATGACAGTGGAGACTTAAGGGATATGATCAGCTACGCCATGTACCTGAGACAGGCATGTAGAAGTGAGATCCTTTGAACCTATGAGTGTTACTTAATGAAGCACTCTTTTGCCAGTTTCTTACTGGTGTCAAGACAACAAACGTAGAAGCCATTTAATACATAGAAAAGTTAACGTGGATGAGAAGGTTAGATCATTGTGACTATGGCTGCCACGAAGTCGGTAGTTAGAGAGGAAATTCAGCAAGAGGGGCCACAAGAAGTTGTACGGCAGCAGGTGGTCTGACAGCAGACTGGGCGGCAGCAGCTGGACACTCCACAGCTGGGGCCGCAGGTAGTCTGGCAGCAGACTGGGCGGCAACAGCTAGACACACCACAGCTGGGGCGACAGGTGGTCTGACAGCACACTGGGCGGCAGCAGCTAGACACACCACAGCTGGGGCGGCAGGTTGTCTGGCAGCAGACTGGGCGGCAGCAGCTGGACACTCCACAGCTGGGGCGACAGGTGGTCTGACAGCACACTGGGCGGCAACAGCTAGACACTCCACAGCTGGGGCGGCAGGTGGTCTGGCAACAAACTGGGCGGCAGCAGGAAGTCTGGCAGCTGGGCCTGCAGCAGCTGGACACACAGCAACTGGGGCGGCAGCAGGTGGTCCTGCAGCAGGTAGTCTGGCAGCAGCTGGGCTGGCAGCAGCTCTCCTGGCAGGGACTTTGATCACAGCCCTGCTCAGAGCAGACAGAGCCACAACAGGAGTTGGCCATGATGTCAGAGGTGGAGGGTCTGAGTAGATTTCCAAGAGTGTGAGTTTCTCAAATATGTGAGTCTCCTTATTCCCTGCCCTCTTTTATACCCTGATGCTGTTACCAGGGTAAGGGTCATTTCCTTGTTTTTGTTTCTCTTAATAGATAAACAGTTAGTAAATTGGTTAATTATGGAAACTCTATGTAAATGTTAGATGGAATGCATTCTTTTCTTTCTCAGGGTCAGAGTTTATCAAATCCAGTCTTTTCTCTTGAGTCACCTCTTTGGTTTCCTTATGTATATCATCAAATTTCAAAGGTTTCTATTCTGACTCATCTGACTGATAGTCATAAGGTGACATAGCAAACTAAATCCAACATCCCATGTGTCACCATGAAGCCTCATACTAACCTGCAGTGGGTGTGTGCCTCTTGTATCTAAAGACTCTTTGGAAAATAAACTGTTAAAATACCAGAAGAAAGTTTGAATTAAGATTATGGGGGGGATAATGAATTTGTGACATGGGCACGAGGACCATCCCATGTTGCTATTTCTCAAGAAGGGAATTTGGAATGGCAACAGTATAGGAAGGAACACAGGAATGCTCGTGACTTTCCTCAATTTCTAGAGAATAGTTAGGGTAAATGATGTTCACATACCTCAGTTTTTCTGAAGACAAATAACATTGTTGTGTTTTTGACAACCTTAAGCATGCTGGGCTGTAAAACAGGCTCCTTTACTGAACAGTAAACTCATAACTGTGTTATTGTGTTGTGTTGTTTGTATTATATTGTATTGTTTATACTATTGTTTGTATTATAGCATACATTTGTGTTATTACTAAGGAGCTGCAATAATAAAAATGAACCTTTTGTGCACATTGTACTCAAGTTCTTAGCCATCTCTGGTTCCTACTTTCTCCATTCAATTCTTAAGGTATTTTCTGGTGGTACTCTCTAACTTCATTGTGCTGGGGTAGAAGAAAAATTGCATATTATTTCTACTGTTGAGATCTTCCTTGTAGTCTGATACCCTTTATAAATAGTCTAAGTATATACGGAAATGCAATTTGTTAGACATAAGTTGAGATAGATGGGAACTAGGCATTGTATCTAAGATGATAACAATTCTATTTAAAATTTCTATATCTCTATTCTTCATCTTGAAATAATTATTTGTAAAGAAAGCTTTCTGAGAGTCTGAGTCTAGATTGATATTTTATCATGCTCCCATGGGTTTATCATCATTATTTTGAAAATAGTCCAAGTGCTCATAAAAACAAGAGAGTTAACTTTTTGGAGATACGAAAAATGTATTGCAAGGAAGTCATTATCAAAGTTAAAGCTAGAACATGTGTGTAACCTTAGCATGTTGACTTGATCTGATTGAACCAAATGCCATGATCATTTATTTCTTCGGAGACAACCAGTCTTCTCTGTGCAAAGGAAGTTAAAAACGATGTAGTTAAATATCTCTTCTACCTTTTGGGTAACAATTCCTTTTATTAAAATATAAATATTTATCTTTCATCTAATTATCTCCCAGTTTGTCTTGGCCTCTACACACTTGCATGTAAATACATGAAAAAATTAAGTCACTATTTCAATCTGTCTACTGTAACATAAATATTATATACCAGTTATTTTCTTTGTTCATGTGACAGTAATCCAAACTTTTCTCCAAATAAATTGATGGTCAGACATGCTTAGTGGCCACAAATATTTATGATGTTAAGAGAGTAGGTATTTATTGAACACAGTCACTCTATCACGTATGAGTCCTTAAAAGTCCAAGGCGTGCCTAGGATGGTGACAATACGAACTTGGTCAATAAAGTCACATGAAACATTTGGTCATGTCAGAATGCCACAGTACTAGACATGGAATTCACTGCTTATGTGTTTTATAGTTTAAATAGTTGCTTGCAAAAATTAATTCTTAGATCAAGTATAGTGGCATATTCCTATGTTACCACTTAGGAAGCAGAGGCAGGAAGATCTAGAGTTTAAGGCCAGACTCAGCTAAATAAGTCAAGCCTAGGATACATGAGACCCTGTCTCAAAGAACCAAAACAGTATAAAATAAAAGAGCTTCTTGATGGCATCACCAGTTGTGTGACAGATATAGTACTGTCTCAGTACAAGCACAGGAGTAATGAAGAAACCATGAAAAGGGTGCCACACTGGCAACAGGGTAGTTCCGCAGGACTGATGAGCAACAACAATGAGAAACTGGGTGACAGCAAGCAGTCTAACAACATGTGTTCTGCCAACATCAGGAGTGACACAGAATTCTCAGCAGAGACTTTGGCCACAGGTAGTCAAAGTAGGTGAAACTATAAGAGGTGACCATGGTGTCCTGAGTGGAGGCTCTGTGTGTTTCTCCAGGGACATAAGATTGTCCGGTGTGGAGGTCAGCATCCATCAGCTGAGTTAGCATCATTGTGTTGTAATTGTTTTTCTGACTATGACCTTCCCAGACAGTCTGGTCTTGACACGCTGCCTACGCAATTATATTTGCTTTTTAAAGGGATGCTTGTGTGATGTTTATTGAATAAGCTCTCCATCTCAAGAAGTAGGAGGCCCCTTTTAAATTGCAGCAGCACTTCATCCAGCGCCTCTTGCACTTTTTTTTTATGTGTTTCATTGCTGTGTTAAGCATAGGATGAGTTGTTCCTCTTCCTCCAACCACTTTAACTCTCTGTTCCTGAATGAGACAGAGAAACTCAATCTCACCAGCTTGGGTGATATTTAAAGTAGATGTGAACTTGGATACAATGGGGCTGGAGAGATGGCTCAGCAGTTAAGAGCACTGACTATTCTTCCGGGTCCTGAGTTCAATTCCCAGCAACCACAGAGCGGCTCACAATCATCTGTAATGGGATTCGATGCCCTCTTTTGGTGTGTCTGAAGAGAGTGGCAGTGTGCTCACATACATAAAATAAATAAACAAATCTTACAAAGAAAAAAAACTTTGAAAACATGGATACATCAAATACAAAGGTCAGACCCCAGTATATAACAGCAAAATTATATTGATATAAAAATCAGTACAGTAAAGTTGAAAACTACAAAGAAGTAAGACTGATGGAAGGTGCATTGTTTCAAACTTAACATTTAAAATAAAAGCATTCATTTTACTTCTTTTCCACATCAATTTTTGATCTGTCAGTCCTATCACAAACTACAGTTAGTGCAACTTTTAAAGCTAATTAACCTTAAATTCTCCTTTATTCTATGCTGGAAATCAGTACATGAAAGATCCAATACAGACAATTGCTGGCAACTGAAAACTTGTCTCCTCTCAGAAGTCCCACCCCCAACATGAGTAACCAGGACCCACACCACATGGCTCCTCTTACTACCAGCCCGACTCCTGCAGGACCACCCATTAGCAACCAGCCCAGGTGGCCAGTGGCTGCAGCACACCCTGTGCTGCCCTCTTCCCCGCTGCTGCAGCTCTCTCTGGCTGGGTAGCCACTGCCAACCATCCTGCTGACTAATGTCTTCAAATGATGGGAAGCATTCATGTTTCCATAGCAACCCAGCTCCCTAAGCTTTACTGAGACCTGCATGCTATCAATGAAATGCTTTTCAACTTCTTTCTACAGTATCTGAAAGACCACTGAGAGAGGTGCTCAGCTTCAGCCTGAATTTATTCTTTATTGTTCATTGACCAGCCTAACACATTGGTCCAGCTATCCAAAAATGGCTGTTTATGAGCAGAAGGTCCAAGAATCCAGTGTGTCTCTACTCCATAATGCTGGACATCTCAACTGGTCTTCAGTGTATGCCAGAATCCTAAATAAACAGGCTTTAATGCCAGTGAAGAAACAGACTTGCTAGCTAGCCAGAGTAGGAGCAAGCTTCCCTCTTCTGTCCTTCCTATAGGCTGCCAGTGGCAAGTGTGGTCTAGATTAAAGGTGGATACACTTCAGAAGATCTGCATTAAAGGCTTATTTTTCCACCTCAAAGATCCACTTCAAATCACTTAATTAAGAAAAAAATTCCTCCCAGGTTTGCCTTGGTCTTTAGTTAATTCCAGATGTAGTCAAGTTGACAACCAAGGATAACCCTCACAAGTCCAGCCCTTGCCCATTTGATACACAATCATATCCCTTTATGCCATGCTTAATTTTCACATGAAAGCAATAACCAGGTCATAAGTGCACCTAACATGATACAACTATCCTGTGTACAATCACATATGCATTATATATTTAACCAGGTCATTCATGGTCCAAGAAGGTTTTTTTGTTTGTTTGTTTTTGTCTGCAGTAGGTTATAGTAAATACAGAGACTCACAATGGATCGTGAGTTAAAATGTGTGTTAATTGAGATCTCAGACTTAAATGAGATAATTATATCACCTAGCCTACCCTACCGCACACTCCACCCAGGCTCAGAGAGCTTTGCAGAATAGGAGGTGGAGAGAATATCAGTACTGGATGGAGGATGAGGAAAAGTGTAGTGAACCACAAGATCTTCTGGACATGACATGACTTTCACACACGTGGATTCACAGGATCCATGATGACCTGCACAAAACTGTATCAATCAATGATCCATCATGGCTGGGGAAAGTCTATGAGACCCAGCCCCTCCCTGAAGAGCTATCCATAGTTAATGGTTGGTGAGAGGAGAAGTGGTGTGGCCACTGTTAGTTTGCCCTTGTAATTAGTCCCACCCCTGCACATACAAGCACATCTAATTAGACACAGTATCTCACAAAACAGATTGAGAAGTAAGAGGTGGTACACTGAGAAGAGTAAAGGGGATGGTGAAAGTGGAAAGGGATAAAGAGAACATGAGTACTTTATAGATGTTTGAAGTTGTGAAAGAATTTAAGAATGAAAATAGGGTAGCTGTCCCAGCAGGCCATGCACTGTGACCTTTGAATGGCTATGAATGGGCCTGGGCTGGGCTGAGATCAAGACAAGTCCTGTACTGCTGGGAGGAGTTAGTCAGTTCCTTGTCTGGGTAGAACGTGGGGGATTGTCTTTACATTCTCAGTAGTTTACAGGAATACACCTCACTCCTCAGATGTGTAGACTCCTAGCCACTAGTCAAATCATTACCGGAAGGCAAAGAATTTGTGATGGTTGGATTAAACTGGCTGCAAGCAATCGTAAGACAATGGTTGTCCGAGCATTCATCTAAGTCAGAAATGGTTTTTTGTTTTTTAAAGATTTATTTATTATATGTAAGTACACTGTAGCTGTTTTCAGACGCACCAGAAGAGGGCGTCAGATCTTATTACAGGTGGTTGTGAGCCACCATGTGGTTGCTGGGATTTGAACTCATGACCTTCTGAAGAACAGTCGACGCTCTTCCCCATTGAGCCATCTCACCAGCCCCAGAAATTGTAAGGAACAAAAATATTAAAGTTTTGAAACATCAATTGAGTCAGTTATGGAAAGAAATAAGCCATCTTATAACAGTTTGAGTACATACTGGTAATAGAACAAAGGACATGGATGCTTTTTTATTACAATTGCATTCATTGACTGGTATCATCTTCTAATGGGTATTCGGTTATTGGAAGCATCTCTGGCTTATATATTTCTAAAAGTTGGTCTCTGCTGGGATCTGGGAACTATGGAAGAAATCAAACCATTTTTTTTTTCTTTTTAAAAGCCACACAATAAAATTGCTTATGAAATCCTAATGGTCTACTTCACACTGAAGTGGAACAATACTCACACTCTACCTCACACTGAAGTAGCACTGAGGGAGGAGCCTTGCTGGCTTCAGAGAGGCAACCATGAACTCTGAAGACCATTTTCTGCATGCACACTTTATATGGTCACTCAGTGGCCCTTTTAGGAACTATTGGGTCTTAATGCAATCCTGCACAAGAATACCATTTATGGTATGCAAAACTAAGACAGGATTATTACTAGGAAAAAGCCAAGACCAATTATTCACTTCCATTGTGTTTCATAAAAACAAAATAAAACAAAGCAAAACAAAAACCCACTGAAATGTGTGCACCTAATTTCTACTGTGGCAAACACTAACGTTTAAAACATCAAACTAAACAATTAATATTCAAATTTTTGTCCACACTGTAAAAACAACACACACACACAAAACAAACAAACAAAAACCCATTAGTGTTAAAGCTGATGCAGTGAGTAGCAGTTGGTTTCTCATTTCAGGAAAAGATTTTAATTGTTTATTTACCAATGAGAAAAGTAAACATATTAATTACTAAGGGAAATTTCAAAACACTTAAGAAGCAACATATTCCTTGAAGTGGGAAAATTAGCATAAAAAATGACACACGCAAGTTCTGCTCATTGGCCCAAACTTTGGGGCATCATATATAAAAGGCACAATAACAAAGAAAAAAATAAATTTTTAGGAAACTCACCTGTGAATAGAAACTCCTCCCTTCACATCCAACACCATGACCAACTCCTGCTGCTCCCCTTGCTGCCAGCCCACCTGCTGCAGGACCACCTGTTGCAGGACCACCTGCTGGAGACCAAGCTGTGTGACCAGCTGTTGCCAGCCCTGCTGCCAGCCCAGCTGCTGTGGCTCCAGCTGCTGCCAGCCCTGCTGTCAAACCACCTGCTGCAGGACCTGCTTCCAACCATGCTGTGTGAGCAGCTGCTGCCGCACACCCTGCTGCCAGCCCTGCTGCTGTGTGTCCAGCTGCTGCCAGCCCTGCTGCCAGCCCAGCTGCTGTCAGTCCAGCTGCTGCCAGCCCAGGTGCTGTGAGTCCAGCTGCTGCCAGCCCAGGTGCTGTATCTCCAGCTGCTGCCAGCCCTGCTGCCAGCCCAGCTGCTGTCAATCCAGCTGCTGCAAGCCCTGCTGCCAGCCCTTCTGCCTCAACCTGTGCTGCCAGCCAGCCTGCTCTGGACCTGTGACCTGCACCAGGACTTGCTACCAGCCCACATGTGTCTGTGTGCCTGGATGTCTGTCCCAAGGCTGTGGGTCCAGCTGCTGTGAGCCCTGTGGTTGTTGATCAACTTACCACAGACCCACTATCTACATAAACTAGCCTTCCACTATCAAACCTACCTAATAGACACAGAAAACCAAACTCAGTTCTATTTCTCTGAAAATGATCCTTACACTTGTCTAACCATCAGTCACCTTAATAGCAGAGTCATGTGTTTGTTTATAAGTACAGCTTTATCTAGTGCTTTTCTCCTCATTCCTCTGGTTCTTAGTCAAAGCTGTCATTGACCTGGAAAAAATTGCTTATTCCATTTTCAACTTATAAAATCAAAAGAAAGAAGGAAAGCACTCAGATATTTCCAGTTGTAGTCATCCTTTCATTTCCATGTGTTTAGAATTACCATGACTCATCATGTAACTCCTTTGTAAAATTGTAGCATTGTCTTCTTCGCCCACAAACCATTATCTAGGGTGTACTAATAAAGTCTCCACTTGATTGTCTTCTGAATTGTGTTGTATTGTGTTTCTGTGTGTTGCTTGTCATATTGTGCCATCTCATCTGAGCCACATCGTAGTCTCTGACTTGGACAGAAACAGCACGTGGGATGTAGCTAAAGATAGAAAGCATCATCCAGAGAGCTGGGCTTCCTGGCTGCAGGACTGCTGTGATAATGGCCATGGCTTAGTGAAACACAATGCTGGCACTGAGCAGTGGGAACTTGTGCATCTCACAATTCTCTCTGTCATTTACCAATTACCTTTCCTTTCTCTTCTTTTCATAT
>JADRCD010073537.1:0-10735 GCA_019843815.1 Montemys delectorum | reverse complement strand
AAACTTTTCTGAGAAGTGTTTTCTCAGAGTCAGCACACAGAAGCTGTGTTCCAGAAGTGGTCAGGGTTGTACCTCACACTGGTAGCCTGTTACAGTAAAAGTAAGAGTAACCCAGACAATACTTGTTTTGAAGGCATGAAGGAGTCATGGAGAGCAGCTGAGGTTTGGCACTATGAGAGCTCAGGAGAGGCCATTAGTGAAGGTGCACCCTCAGTGGCAGTTGAAGGACCAGGATTGAAAGGGACATGCAAAGAAGTTCATGGAGGATTGGCACCATAGACAGAACCTATGAGAATCTGTTGGTGAAAGAACAGCTCAGTTATAACAAGTGACTGCAGCATTTTGGAGATGCCAGTACCATGGGACGACCACCAAGAACAGCACCACTGTGGAGTGGAGCCATCTAGAGCCTAGAAAACAAGCTGTGTGTGTGTGTGACTTAACCCTCCCCCTACCCCCAGAGGAGCACAAAAGATAATAAGTAAATAAATCCTAGATATTAGATGTTGAATGATTTACATGTTTGGAGTTTAGTTTTGCTTTGATTTAATTGTACTGTGCCCTGGTGCTTCCCTCTTGAAGAAGGTATTTAATTTATTTTTGATTTTACAAGAGCCTACAATTAAAAGACTGTAAATTTTTAAAGACTTTGGATTTTAAAAGAGATTGGCTATTTTAAAGAGATTGAACTTTTAATGTGTTTAAATTTGTAAAGACTGTGGGATTTTAAAGTTATTTATCTTTTTACTGTGAGATCTTGGGGATTAATAAGAGCAGAAAGATGTGGCTTAATAGTGATGTGTTTGTGTGCCAATACTAAGCCTAAGTGAGACATTTAGGCAATTTATCTTGGACTAAGAGCTCCTTTATCATTATTTTTGGTTTAGAGTCTCTCAAAGGAATTTGCATTTTTACAGGTTGATAGGCTGGTCTTATCCTCAGAGAACCTTTCCTGTTTTCCCAGTACAAAGCATGCCGTGGCTAAAACTTTAAACTTGCTTGGGATATTTTTTTAAATGCACATTTTTTGTTCCTTTATGCCCCCCATGCTATTCTTTTTTATTTAGACACATATGAGAGAAGCGAGCAACAACCATGCCATAGCCTGAATGCTATCTAGCCCTGAAATTTCCTCTTCAAATATCAGTCAATTTATTTTCAATAAAGCTGCATTAAAGTTCTCCAGATCTGATATCTAGTCTTGGTTCTCAGATTGACTATATATAGAATCCCATAGATGGAGAAACCGAGGTATTCCAAGACAAAACCAAATGTAAACAATATCTTTCCACTAACCCAGCCCTACAGAGGATAATAAAAGGAAAAGTCCAACACAAGGAGGGAAACTACATCCAATAAAAAGCAAGAAATTAATCTTTTCACAATAAACCCAAAAGAAGAGAAACACATAACCGTAATTCCACCTCTAACAACAAAAATAACAGGAACCATTAAGCTATTTTCATGACCTTCTCTAGCACAAAATCTAAGATAGTCCAAATCTCTCAAACCATCTCCAAAGATTTTGAAGCACATGCTCCAGTTTATCACAGCAACAGCCCACTTCTTACTACCCGTTTGTTGTATTAGTTACTTTTTCCTTGTTCTGACAAAATACCTACAACAGGAAATTGAGGAAGAAAGGGCTGATTAGGCTCACAAGTCTAAGGTACAGTCAACAATATTGGAGAAACCATGGTGACAGTACTTGGGGCAACCTGTTACCTGAAATTTGCAGTCAGGAAGGATAGATAAACAACTGCTAGCTCTCAGCTTCCTTTTTCTTTTCTTTTTTTTTTTTTTTTTTTTGGTCCCCAGTTCATGGACTGGTGCTTCCCAGCCTAATTACCATAATCTAGATAATTTCACACAAGCATACTCAGAGGCTAAATTAAGTTAGAGAATCCTTTACAGGCATTTACAGAGGCTTGTCTGTTAGATGGTCATATTAAGCTAAAAATATTATCACAGTACCAGAGGTGTTAGGTTATGCATATGGTTTTGTCTACCTTTATTTTTCATTTTGGCGATGGGAAAGGAATATAATAATTCCCTAACAAATAATATTCTCTATCTTTAGAAGGAAAGGTGTAACTTTTTACCAATAGGAAACTTAAGAAAGCACTAATAACCAATATTGATAATCTTGTCTATAAGCCTAATTTGTTAACACTAAGGATTTTGTCTCCTTACTTGTTTCTGTTTTATGAAACCTAGCATTAGCTTATGTATTGATAGGTATAATGAAGCTGTGATGGTGAGCTGGGTCTCACAGTAAGTTTCTAAGGAGCCCTATTATATGTGAAGTACATGGAGTACTCAGACTCTGAACTTTGTGCTGAGGCAGAAAGTAGAATATATGCTCAACGGGGAAAAAATACCATCTATTAACAACTGAAAAGTACTGTGTGGGAGGGTCACTGAGCCCTGATGACAAAAGATTGGGATGAGACCTAGGGAGCCAACTTAATAGCTTGTCAAATCGGTTTGCTATGTGTAACGGTGCCAAGTGACCACATCTTAGAAAATGTGACACCTTGGCATATACAAAACCCTTGAACAACATACTAGCTAATTGAATTTTGCTTTAGTAAGTCAGAAGGCATTTTGAGATCTTGTGGAGTCTCTGGGCTTATTGTGAAGAATATTAACTATGGAGACATGAATACAAAAAAAGTTTCATTCCTTTTAATTCAGATAAATCTTTTTAATAACAGCCACTGCAATAGCCAAGTAAAACTAGAGGAACAAAGAAACGGAAGCTGACTATAATGGGGGTATATTTTGAAAAACTCAAGGGAGGAGGGTGTATATAATGAGAATACATTGTACAAAATTCTCAAAGAACCAGGGAAATTCACTTTAGAAGCTTACAGTTTAACAAAGTAGATTGACATTTATAGGATAATTTGCTACTGAAGGGACTGTTCTTGTTCTACAAGGTAGGCATAGAAAAGATCTGGGTAATTTATTCCTAGAGGAATGTTGGAGAATTTTTCATGTTTTAAACTGACTTTCAAGTGATGGTTGTAATTCTGGATATATAGAAAAGGGAACAAGAGTATTTTGGAATAGGGGTACAGTATGAGCAAAGGCACAGAGTAGGAAAGGAAAGTATATATTTAGGGTATATTAGCCCATCGGCTGAACCTTTGTTTCTAATGATATGGTAGGGAAGTCAAAAAATAACACTAAAACTGACATGGATACAAGTTTGGCACCAGAAGTAACTGACAATGTTTCAAGGTTAACGTACAAAGAACCACATTTCATTACAGTATTTCATTCACTTCTTTCATATGATAATAATATTCTTCTTAGTTTCTTGAACAACTTAAACATTAATTTCCAGTGTCTTCCCATATACCAATAATGAGAAGGCTGAGACATACTTCATGGAAACAATATCATTTACAATGGTCTCAAAGACCAACATATATAACTATAACTATATACATATATATGCAATGTACATATATGTACATTAACAATATGTACATACATGTACATTGTGCGATAACAATTTTTAAAAGGGCATAAATTTAAATTTGAATGAGAGATAGGAGAAGCATATAAGAGGATTTGGAGAGAAAAAGGAAAGTGGGAAATGTTATAATTATATTATAATCTCAAAAAAAAAAACCCTTTTTACAAAAGAACTTTGAATGAAAAGAAGTTCAGACTGGGAAGTATTCAGAACAGAATTCTACCAGACTTTAAAAGATCTACAACCAATTCTCTTTAATTATTAAACCCACACACACACACACACACACACACACACACACACACACACCAGGGAAATAGAAGGAATTCTCCCAAATTCCTTCTACAATCCAGTTTTATTCTAATACTCAAACCAGGTACAGACTCAACAGAAACAACAAAAGAAACCAACCAACCAATATCCCTAATAAATATGAATGTAAAAATCTCCAATAAAATACTTTCAAGCCAATTACAGATATATATACATATATATATATGTATATATATTATTTATCTTTTTCTTTTGGCAGCATACAGAGTACCTTCCTGTACCACAGATGGAGGTATGGTACTCTACCAGGCTAAAACTGGTCTATCCCAAAGATACAGAAATGGTTTACCATATACAACTCAAAAAAGTATAATATATTGTATAAATAGATTTAAAGACAAACATTTCATGGTTATTTCAAAAGATGTAGAAAAAAACTTTGACAAAATCTAACATGATTCATCATAAAAGTTCTCAAGAGAGTAGAAACAGAAAATATACCTCACCAATAATGAAGACTATATGAAAAACCCAAAGCCAACATTATCTTAAATGGAGAAAAACTTCAAACAAGCCCATTAAAATCAGTAATGTGGGGCTAGAGAGATGGCTCAGTGGTTAAGGGCACTGGCTGCTTAGTTTCCAGAGAATTGAACTCCAGAGGTCCTGGGTTCAAGTCTCAGCAACCATATGGTAGCTCACAACCATCCATAATGAGATCTGTTTTGGTATGTCTGAAGAAATGGCAGTGTACTCATATACATAAAATAAATAAATATTTTTTTTAAAAAAATCAGTAATATGCTATGGCTAGCCACTATCCCCATGCCTTTTCAATATAATATTGGAAGTACTACCTAGGAAAGGCAAATAAATATAATGGATACTTATGGAGGGAGGGAGGGGAGTGGAAAGATCAAGTGGGGAAGGGGATGGAAGAAAGGGACAAAAATGGGGAATGTGGGTATAAAATCTAAAATTAAGAGTCGCTTGAGGAAGAGTATGGAAACCTAATATATTAGAAACTTCCTAAAATATATACATATATGAAGGTGATCTAAATGAAATCACCAAATAATGGAGGCAACAGCCCCAACGGAACATCTCTTGTCATCAAATGAAGCCTTCAGTACTGGGGATGGGTTACGTCTAATTGAACTGTTGGCCAGTGGTGCCCCCTGTAAAGCCCCAAACAACCCAGACTGTTGCTAAGAGTATAGATTGCTCTCCACAAACTGACAGTAAGGCCTCATTGTTGAAGACTACACCTACACAACTCATTACATGTGAGGAAGGTTGAGCTGGTGCCCATATAGAACTGTCACTGCTAGTTTCCTCCATCTTTGGTACAGGAAGGTACTACCTGTATGTTGCCAAAAGAAAAAGATAAACACAAACTCAATCACAAATCCTTTAATCTACAATGGTGTCCTGCCTGCAAGATATGCTAGTACAATGGTGCTGCATTTGTGGGAGTAACCAACCAATATCTGATTTGACTTAAGGCCTACTCCTTGATCTAAAACCCATACCTTACACTGATTGAGTGACCAAGAACCATATACTAGATAGCCCAAGGATCTAGTACCAAATACTACTGTTTTAATAAAAACATAGTAATAAGATGACTCCTAAATGGCATTCTGCTCTATTCATAAATGAGTGCCTTGCTCAGCCATCATCAGAGAGGCTTCCTCCTGTATCAGATAGGAACAAATACAAAGACCCTTATCCAGACATTATGTAGAGAATGAGAGACCTTGAAACACTCTGCCCCAAAAGATGTGTCTCTATTAAATCCCTACCTGCAAGGCTTTCTGCCAAAGTGGAAGCAGAAAGAGTATAAGATCCAGAGGTCATGAAGAACATCAAGAAAACAAGGTCTTCTAAATAAGCATAATCAAACCTTGTATACACTAATAAGAGACTGAGGCAGCATGCACAGGGCCTGCTTGGATCTGTACCAAGACTTATGCATATATATTATGGCTTACAGTTTAACGGTTTTATGGGCTGCCTGAATGTATGGAAGAGTGGGTCTCTTTTTATCTGTGCTGTCTCTTGAGCTCTTTTCCTTCTATTTATCTATTTTGTCCAATTCCAATGAATTAATTTTTGTTTTACTTAAAAAAAAAGAAATATGCTTTTAGTATTCTCTGTGGGGCTCATTTGGTATAAATAAATTCTTTTATTTGGAGTCCATCATGGAAACTATCTGTATCTTTAATTAAAATTAAAATATATTTCTACAATTTTCTTCCCTCCCTTATCCAGTCCCTCTATTGCCTCCACCCATTTCTTCTTTTGAGTTTATGATTTTTATTTATTATAGTTTTTACATATAGGTATATAATATTTATATGTTTACATGTCTTTATAAACAAATATAGAAATGCGACCAACCCACTGAGTCCATTTAAGTGTTGCATATATATATATATGTATATATATAATTATATATAATATGTAAAATATGTTTTAGGAATTACTACTTTATATTGAATAACCATTTAGAGGGCTCATCCCTGGTGAAAAGTAATCCTGCCTCCCTCAACAGCCTTTGATTTCATATAAGTCTTCATCTAATGGTGTAGTCATGTGAGATTTTCTCCATACATTTTGGCATGTCAACTAATGTTGATATTGTTCAAGTACTGCTTAAGCAGCCATATTGAAGCTTCCTTGGTGCAATCTAAAAACTACACTTGTCTGAGGATATTTAGAATACAATTAATAATTATACTGGTTTAGTAAAGTGGCAATAGTAGGTACTCCTCCAAGATCAATGACATTGTTTCAGTAGCCCTTTTATCTGATAAATGTAGCTCTCCTCATCAAAGAGGCTTCTCTTTAAATCAAATGAAGAATATCACAGAAAACCACAACTAGCCAAAGTATAGAGTATCACTCATTATGGAGATCTCAGCCTCAGAGGATACCTCTACATCTTAATTCCTTCTACTAAGACCCAGGGAACATTTTGGAAGAAGGGGAAGAAATATTGAGATAGTCAGAGGACTTGAAAATCTACTGTGAGATTTAGAGAAGCTACATAGATAATATTGCTGCAATATGACTGCTTAAATATGACCCAAGGAATGACAATTCTAAAAGAGTTTTTACCGTGCAAGGGGAACATCACTAGATGATAGGGATAAATAATGACTGTTGAGAGAAGGAGAATTAGTCTTTCCCATGGATGAAACTCCTAATTGGGTAAACAATTCCAAGTGCTTGTCCCTGAAATTGTATACAAATGAGCAACTCTAAACAGACTTAGATTATATTTACATATTTACACATAAAATATTAAGGAAAAATTTAATACATCACTAGCCACGTTATGATTTAAGGTTTTCAGTACTAGGTATGACATTCTGCTGAACAGGTCTTAAATTCAATTAGACAGCTATTGGTTACCATCAAAATATAAGTGCCATTATTACATCTTTGGGGATATCCTGCTGTGTTGCTCATTGTAGTGTCTCATATGCATAATAACTGGGTAGTATTGTTAATTGCCTTTTTTGGCAGCTTCTTTAAGCCTCCTTTTAATTGCTATATTCTATAAGTATATGAATGTCTCTAAGATACTGTGGTTGTTTGTCTGAGAGTGACTCCCATAATGTTAGAGTACTTGGTTCCCAATTGGTGGACCTGTTTGGAAAGGATTAGTAGGTGTGGTCTTGTTTGAAGGGGTATGCCATTAGGGGAAGGCTTTGCATTTCCAATGATACTCTCTTGTTTACAAATCAAAATGCAAGCTGTTACTCCAGCTGTTGTTCTAGCTGTTCCTGCTACCATATCTTTTCTGTACCATTGTGGTAAGACATTATGATAAATATCTCTTACATTCTAAGAGACTGGATTATTAGCTAGAACTCACAGCCATATATCTTGGATTGTTAAAGACTACTATGCTGCTGTGCACTCAGCCTGTTTATTGAGCCTATTTTTAGGAGATCAATGTAACACTAAACACTGCCTTACATTTTCCATCTAATCAACTTTCATGACCTAACCTGTAATCTTAAAGTTATGTACTTGTTCTTGTCCCTGCCTCAGAATAACACATGTGTATCATCAGTAAACACAGAGTTTTAAACAACTTTCTAAAATCATAAATGTTGAAAACATCTATTTATGTGTATTGGTTGATAAACAGTGATGTTGTAGTACTGGTTTTTTTGGGGGGGCATCAGTTGAGGTCACTGGAAGCCAGTGACTTAATCCATTTTAAAACCCTGTTAATTTCTATAAAGTATCCCTCATTTTGTCTCCACATGATGCTTTCTGTGCTATTCAATAAAGTCAAGCCATTTGTTAGAGATACAGGTACAAACATACAGGCAGTCACAGACCAGGCACAGAAGCAGTTTTATAAGACAGCTTTCAGATAGGCACAGATTGGAAGTCGCAACAGACAGACAGGAGACAATACACAGAGAGCATGAAGTAGAGAATTCAAACATGGACTCACTTTTGGTTAAATGACTCCATAGAAGAGTTGTTCTTTCCTAAATGAGACATTGATGCATTATTAGTGACTTAGAGTTCATCACCAGTACATTTTATTATGTATTCCATTATGGACTTAAACATCCTGAAACCATAAACCCTATTAAATGCTTTCTTTTATAAGTTGCCTTGGGCATGATTTTTGTCATAAGAGTAGAAAGGTAACCAAGACAGATAGGGAGCTATTTTAAAAATGAATATTACTTGGTTGTGAAGTGCATTACTCATATCATTAAAGATTGTTACATAGATATTCAAACATTGGGACTACAAGAAATATCTAGTACACTGCGGGGCAATTCTCTGAATCAGAGAATAGGGGCTTCATTCTCTGGGGAGTAGTATGTTATTGCTGCTGCTCCATTCTTTTCCCCCATCGGTAAATATTGAAGGGCTCCAATTATGGGCTTTTTTGAAAATAGTTTGGGGGAGCAGCCATCACAACAGAGGGAGGGCAGAGGCCCATTTTTCACCAGGATAATGGTTGTCAATTTGTCCCGGGATTCCAATTAAGCTGATAGCAAAGAGGAAATGATTTTTGATTAGCCATTAAGTATCAGACAGAGAAAAGGGGGTGACAAGAATGTCAAGTTCTTTTTCTAAAATTTTTAGGGCTCTGTCCCTGCCATATTAAATCATATTAGCAAGTGCATCTATCTCACTTAGAATTCAGGGTGTGCCACTCATCGGGGTATGGAGCCATTCCAGCACCTCCTGGGGTTGGTATAGTACACAGTGTGGTTACACCACCAGCCTAATTTATCTTGGACTTTCAATCAAATTGATATGTTTGATCCATGAATTCACTCTATATTTTACTTTGCTAAGATTTTTGTTGCTCGTTACTTTCTTTGCCTTGAACAAAATTTTCCATCATTTCTCCTTCATGTTTACTATGTTTCAGCAGCTCAAGATCCTTCAAGGAATGTCTTCAAGGAAATATCAAATATATAATGGTATTCAGAAAAGTCTACTGACACCTCTTCCAGTGATGTTTCTGTTCTCTATTTTGTATGAGAGGGGTTTTAAAATCCCCTTTAAAGTCACAGAAATGAAGCACAAGTAACTGAAGAACTTGAAGAGATATTCACTCCAAACCATTATAACTTACATTCATTTTGTTCACATATTTTATACACTAAAATAATGAGAAGTGTGTACATATACTGACTTAGAACAGTCTACAAACTCCATTGAGTGGGAAGAACTCAAGACCATAGCCTACTTTTTACTGCAACTACATTGTCCTTTAAATTAAGAAAATGGAATAATAGAGATCATGTATATGCTTGCTTGTATATTTATAATTTTAGAAATATAAGACATTAAACATATAAGTACTTACTATGAGGCAAACTACATGGTTGTGAGAAAGGGAAATTCTTTCCTGTTTGATGCGTAAGTGTAAATAGACAGGAAATAGATATATTTAACAGCAAGTATGTCATATAAATAAACTCAAATTATCCACAAAAATCAGTACAGTCCTTAGTGTCTCAGGCTTCACAGAAGCCAGATAAGAATATTCCCTTTCACTCCAGGTGCTAGTGGGAAACTGGATGTTTGCTAAGGAAAAATGCGTGGGTCTTAAAGATTATAAAATGAGGAAAGGGATTGGTAGAGAAAGAGGATTATGTATAACTGGTTCAATTTCAGGTGTTTTTCAGAGCCACTGAATATTTGTGAGTCATCATGCTTTCACAAGTTGCTAATCTTGAACTGAGCTCCAGAACTGAGGTAGCCATATGAGTCAAAATGTTCTTTCATGTATAAACTTCAAAGTTACAACTCTTATGCTAATGATAAATAACCCCATATACCAACATGAAACAAACTTTCCTTTTCTTTCTCTACAATAGGAGATACACAGTGGTATACCCTGGAAGAACATCCTAGCTGTAGGTGCCAATAGATCTCTGAGTTGCTGATTTGCTATAGAGTGTTCCCAGAAAGTATAAATGCACTTTATATTTCAACCCAAGCCTTTTATTTATTTTTTAGCATGTTGTGGTTTGAATAAGAATTACCTTAATAGGATCATCTATTTGAATGCTTAGTCATCCGTGAGTGACACTACTTAAGATTAGGTGGTGTGGCCTTGTTGGAGTAGATGTGCCGTGGTTGGAAGAAGTTTATCATTGGGATGGGCTTTGACATTTCAGAAGCCCAAACCAGACCAATAGATTCTCTCTTCAAGTTGCCTAAGATTCCAGATGTAGAGCTCTCAGCTGCCTTCCTAGTACCATGTCTGTCTGAGTACTACCATGCTCCCAACTAAACAATAATGGACTAAATCTCAGAAACTGTAAGCAAGCTCCAATGAAATGCTTTCTCTTGTAAGAGTTACCCTATTCATGGTACCTCTTCACAGCTATAGAACACTGACATAGAAAAAATATAAGTACATACTGATGTACACATGTGGGAACCAAAGTCAAAAGAACTCCCCTTGTTTGT
>JADRCD010073536.1:1247-17315 GCA_019843815.1 Montemys delectorum | reverse complement strand
ACACACACACACACACACACACACACACATATATATATATACATATATGATATATAAGAAATAGATGTGTATATATTTGATACATATACATATGCATGTATATATTTCTTAATTTGTATACTAGCCAGTAAACTCTAGAATATACAGCTTCCTGGTTGTAACATGGACATAGTAGTTTTCATCTGCTCTTCCAATGCATCTAAGGGCTGATAAATTTGAAAGCTCCTCACTGATTTCCTATAGGATGTGAAGGAAAACTGTTACATGAAATAGTAATGTTTCTTCCATAATGGTTAGTTACATTTCATTGCCTTCTCTAAATACACACTGGAACAATTCTGATGCTTCGGAAGGACATTATTTATTCAACATGCCATTAGGCTTACTCTGGCTGGTTGTATTGATAACACTTCATCTTGTACCTTGAAAAATACATTACTAACAGGCCAATGAAATTCATGGCAAGGGTAATGAAATGTTGAACTCCCAATTGAAAATACTTTTTATAAAATATTGGGCTATTGGGAATTTCTTTCTTTATGTATAGCTATATTAGTGTTGAACTGCGAGCAAACAATATAGCACAGATTTCTGCAATCTAAATATTTGGATTAAACTCTCAGCTCTATATGCTAGCTATATGAAACTTAAGGAGATTATTATATTTTTGTATTTAATTTCCTTCTCTATAAAATGAGTTTGTAACTTATAAATAGTTACTGGTAAATACCTAGAGCTATGTGTTAACTATTATTCTTATTCTGATAATTATCATTATAGCTATAATACACGTCTAACACACGACTGTCGGATTAGGTTTTAAGACAATAATGGCTATAGGATTTTCAATTCTATTTTAATTTATTAAGATAGTCTGTTGTCTCTATTTGAGAATATATTTATCATTATTATTTTTATTTTATTATTATATGTGTGCAAGTTTGTGTACATGTAAAAGATATATGAAAGTTGGGGTACAACCTTTAGGGATTGATTCTTGCTTTATGTGCTGTTCCAGGGATAGAAATTAGGTCATCAGGATTACCTGGCAAGTACTTTTACTGACTGATGTAATTCCTAGATCAGTGGTTATCAACCTACCTAATGTTGTGACCCTTTAACACAATTGCTCATTTTGTGGTTTCCCCAACCATAAAATTATTTTCATTTCTCCTTCATAACTGTAATTTTTAGCTGTTCGGAATCATAATGTAAATATCTATGCTTTCCAGTGATCTTAGGTGGCCCATGTGAATGGGTCATTTGACAACTCCTCCAAGGGGTTCTGATCCACAGGCTGAAAACCACTGCCCTAGCCCTTATTCTTTATGATTTATTATATATTTTTATTTATTCTTTTAAATTTTTCATAAAGGTATACAATGTAGCTTGATCATACACACCACTCACTTATTACCTCTAGCTCTAACAAGGATTCCACATCTCTTTCATCTCCTTCCAACTTTATGATCACTTTTTGTATGTATGTGTGTATATTAACCTATCCAGTCCAGTTAGTAATTTCCATATACACTGACTGTGGGCATGGGGCTATCCACCAAGGCATGGAATAGTTACCAGTGGCCACACTGCTAAAGAAAAATGACTGTTGTTTCCCTATTAACCATCAATTGCCAATATCTACTCAGCTGAGACGGAACCATGAAAAGTTCTCTTTTCTGTCGTGAGATTACCATTCTCATTGTGCCTGGACCTACACTTGCTCTGTCCCAGACTTACCTTGAACTCAGGGATCTACCTACCTTTGTATCTGCCTGCCTTTGTATCTTTCTGACAAGCTGGCTCATAGTGCAGCTGCCTCTGTTCTTTTAGATCTGTAAAGCCCCTCATATAATTCATATGGTAGTCTTACATTTTACATAGTTGAGAAATCATACATTCTTTTTTTTATTATTACCCTGCCCATCAAAATCATATATTCTTAAACTCATGTTATCAGAGTTCTTTCCCACAGCCTTAAAGGCTATCCTGAAGGTCATAGTGTTTACTATTTTTCATTAGACACTCCCTCAATTTCTGGATTCATGCTACTTCTAATTTCATGGAGTTACTATTGTTGGCAGGGAGAATATCTCCCTAAGGAGGTACATAAATTAAATTATGTCCATTATAATATAAATAAGCCTTATTCATAGCAACTATCAACATTCATGGAGGCCTGCTGGCTCTGCTTCAGGAGTAGGAACTATGTCCTGCAGGGCCTTCCAAAGCTACAATGCAGGACCTGGCAGTTTCTTTGATCACAATTGAATGTAAACATATACTAGAAGATAGTTTGATTACAGGGCCACCTAGAGAAACTTCAATAGGTAATTATCTATTGACAGTCTAGTCATAGATTCCACAGTCACAGGTTTTTACAATGCTTATAGCATCGGGCATGGATTCCCTTTTGTGGAGCAGAACTCAAATCCAGAGAGTGGCTGTTTACTTCCTGAGGTGATTAGAGTGAGATGCTCACCATAAGTCTTGAACATTTTCATACTTGATCCTCAGTTCCTAGAAATTTGTGGAAAACTAGAATGTGTGTCCTTGGTGCAATAAGTATATCACTGGGGGAAGGGGGATTGATGTTTCAGAAAATTCACACCATTCTCAGTGTGCTCTATGCATCCTGCTTATGGATCAAACATGAACTCTCAGCTGTTCCTATCACCATGCCTTCATTGTATCATCATGTATTCTAACTCTCTGGAAGGAACTGTAAGCCCAATTAAGTACTTTCCTTTATAAGTTGCCTTGGTCATGGTGTTTGATACCTCTGTGCTTTTATTTTACCTATATTCAAATATCTCCCTCCTCAAGTACCCTAGGACTCTCATATGACAGAGAATATATATTTTGGGGCATGGGTGACCTCACCTGGTATAGATTCTTTTCACATTCTATTTACATTAAAATGCATGATTTTCTTTTCTTTTTAGGAGAGTAATATTGTATAATGCATATTAGCACATTTTCATTATTCATTAGTCAGTTGATATACATCTAGGTTGATTTCATTTCCTAAGTACTGTGAATAGGACACCAAGGAGTTTGAATCTTCAAGTATCTCTGTAATCCTTTGGGAATATTTTTAAGAATGAAATATCTTAGCCATCTGTTTTTTGAAAAGTTTCTAGATTTATATTCAAAGTGATTTCACTAGTTTACCTTCCCACTGACAGTGAATTATGGTCTACCTTTCCATACATACACCATAGCATTTATTGTCATTGTATTCCTGATGATGACCATTGTGATTCATGTAAGATGGAATTTTAATGTGGTTTTAATCTACATTTCTCTGATAACTAATTATATTCAACTCCTTTAAAATTATTTATTAGTAATTTTTATTTCATCTTTTGAAGATTTTATGCTGTTACAAAGTCTAATTTTGATTGGGTTGTTTCTTAGTGTTCAGATTTTTTGAGTTCTTTTATAGTTTGACACAAATCATTTACTCAAAGATTGTTTCACATTACACATGTTTCCTGTTTACCCAATTGACAATTTACTTTTCTGTAGTGGAGCACTTGAGTTTTAGTAGGTACCATTCATCAATTGTTTCTCTTATTCCCTGAGTTATAGTAGTTTTACTCAGAGAGTCCTTACATTTGCCTGTAAATTGGATTATACTCTCTACTTTATCCTCTAAAAATTTCAGGATGACAATTTTTAATGTTTTAGTCATGGATTGATTTGGAATTTTGTGCAAGATGTTAGCCTTCTTCTTAAACTTATTTAGAAATTCACTCATGTTCATTATTAGCTCCATATCTCCTGCATTAGACCAAATGCTTATTGTATCATTTCTTCATACTATAATAGTCACCAAATTCCTATTATTTTCACCTGTACTCCTATCCTATATGTTTTTAATATAACCAGTGAAGTTGCTACATAGACTTGTGTGGAATAATGATTTTTCAGTGACGAATGTACTTGGGTGACTTTTGTACCAAAGTAAATGCAAAATTTACATGACTTCTATGACTGTTCATAGTCAGGCCCACATCAAGTCTCTGACATTCTCTCTCTTTAGTATTTCTTAGTCAACATCTCCCACTAATAATTATCTTGCTATATCACCAGTATATTTGTCATACTTGTCAAGGCTTGGAAGAAAGTTGCTAATTTTTCCACAGGGAAACTCAGATGACTACTTTCTTACATGACTTAGGTCTTTGATTAAATTTCATTTATTCAGTGAGATCTTTCTTGGCCATGTGTTTAAAACTATATTCTGTCCAAAATCTATATCTTTGACTCCTACTGCTGCATTTTTTTTTGGACATAATGTTGACTACCATCCAGTAAAACACAGAGTTTATTTTCTTTGAATACAGCTGCACCTACCATTCTTATTCAGGATATTGTTTTATTAGTTCAGGTACTTTGTTTTTTTTTTCAAATTCTATAAATGATCGGAGCCCAGCTATGTAGTTTCTCAAGAAATGTTTGCTTAATGAATACTGTTTATACTAGTCTTCTAATTCCTGCCAAAAACAAAGCAAAAGAGCAAAAACATATTTCACAGTGCTTGAAATAATCAGGTATTAAACATCCTTAAGTACATTACTTGTGGGGTAGTGAGCTGTGCAGATAATCTGGTCCCAGTTGAGCAAAAGTCTGGAACTCCGGAGACCAAGTGGTTCATGATTTCTACCTGCCTGAGACAGAAGGTTTTCGACCACACCTCCTGGGCTTCTTTCAGCTACAGCTCACTGCAGAGAGGTGTGTGACTATCAGTCAAGATCACTTAGAAGCAGCACCAAGTTTTCCCACATGCAAATAAGGTTTTCCCAAGCTCTCAGTCCAAGCCAATGAGAAGTACCTGCTGTTGAACCCTAAATCACCCACAAAATTGTATATAAATCCTATCCAAGGAATTAAAGATGTGTGAGAACTACTCCATCATTTGTTCTAGGAGCTGTAACACTTGGGAAGATGTCTGCTCTCCTGAAACACTGCCTGAATCTCCCACTGCACTCCTCACTGGCTAGTAGGCCTCTCCTCTGCCCAGCCTGACCAGATTCAGTGCTGGGTGGCACAGAGTGACTGAGTAACCTGGAGGGCATGACAGATACAGAGGTGGAGCCAACTGCAGCAGCAGAAGAGGCAGAAGAGTTTCCCTCCCTGCCTGCACCTGCTTCTTTTCACCAGAACTCTCCCACCAGGCCAGGCCAGAGATCTCTGTGGAAAGCCTCTGGTACACAGGCCCACAGTTACTGATATTTTTCTGTTTTCTAGGAAGTAACTGTTACTGATAATAGCTAATACAAGGACATTAGAATCTTTCATCAGACCCTAGACTGTGACTGTGCATCTATCAATAAAGTAACATTAGGCTAGTAGCCCTAATTGAAAAGGATAACAGGTATTGTAAAAGTGGAATACCAAGGTGAACATATAGTTTGCTATTATATGAACAAGTTAATTAACAGAAGACCCCATGGTTTTTTAGCAGCAGACTGAGCCTTCAGATCCTAGTCTGGGCATCAACATCACTGATATTTTCACAATGCATGAGATCTTTATCTCCAGCCAAGGGCCAGTGGATAATCTAGATAACATATTGAAATGAAACAACTTGAGACCAGCTCTATTATTAAACATGATAAAGTCCAAAATAATACTACAAATGCCATATCCTGAAGGGGGTAAAGATGAGTGATGAGTGGTAAGGATGAGTATAGGTTAATACTGGATGCTGCTTAAAGGATATAATTCAGACCAATCTTTGAGGGATGTGAGATACTCGAGGGAACAGAATAGCTTATCTTTTAAATGAGAAAATAACTTCCATTTTATTTCTCTTAGACTTGAAATCTTGCTGACAAAATTAGGAAGTTATTTTTATCCTCTTGCTTTTTTTTTGGTAGGAGTCAAGGTTACTGCAACAGATAGCCTTAGCAAAACCAAAATGGCTGTCTTTGAAAATGAGGCTTTATTTCTCTGGAACCATTTAATTCTTTTTAGGCTCGTTGGGCTCATAATGATTAGCATAGGACTGAGAATAAGATGTTATTTTCTAAGTCTTCAAGAATCTATGTGAAATATAAACTCAGGGGCATATGGGTGCTAAGGGATAACTAGAGCTGGATGAGTTATTCTGCACTGAGGGTAAATACAGAAAGACTACAGATGCTTAGAAGGGGAAAGGAGTTAGGAGGTTGGAAAGTGAATTTTAATTTCTGGAAGTAACCAGAAACAGAAAGAAGTAATTTGAGCACAATTCTTTCTCATCTATAGTTTTTCTTTCTATCTATTTGTAAACAAAGATATAACTCATGGTTTTGTCTTCAAATTCAGGTGTCAGGAAATGCTTCTTATTAGATGTGTGATGTTGAACAAATGGCTTAACTTCTCTGAGCCTAAGTGTCCTTATCTCCAAACAAAGTATAACTTTGCCTTGGAGAAAGTATGAAGAGTTAATCGGATAACAAATGAAAAACATTGACATATTTTCTTGCACAAGTAGGCACTCAGGTATATATAGACTTTAATGTATATAACTCAAAATCATAATTGTATTAAAGTTCTTGAATATGTAACAATATATGCATTCTTACTGTTTTCCTACATAAAACTGGGAAGACAAATGTGATGTTGGCTGTGCTGACTATGGGCAATAATTTAACTTTTCAAATGATCTATTTGCCCTCATTATCACCATTAAAAATTTGCTGTTCACTTACACATAAAAGGGAACATTTTCTAGTTGCTTTGAGAAGTAATATTATTCTCTTTATGACACTACTTGAACCACAAGACTATTATTCTAGATGCTTATTTCTGCAAACACTCTTTTTTTTTTTTTTTTGTAAAACAAACGGATGCGGGACATTTGTTGAGAGGCACTCTTTAAAGGGCACTGTTATGTTTCTGACTTTAGAGATGGACTTTACTGACCTTTGTAGAGGCTAAGACCTTTTATCTGGATGGGGGATAGTGTCTATTTATGTTGATTATTTCACATCTCTGAGTATCCATTTTGATGATCTAAAGAGTTGTTGATATTGAACTGTCACATGCTGAATCTAGGCTGTACTTACAGTTTCTCTATGAGTGCTGGAGGCTGCAGCTGTGAAGTAGATAACAACTGTGTGTTATCAATATACTATCCAGGCTTTCCCACTGTATGCAAACAGAGCTCCGGAGAAGAGAACCTGATGGCACCATGAATAGCAAGGTGAAGGAATGAAATCAATCAGTCCTTTTATACCATTGGAGTTTGTTTTCTCAGTGACCTGACTTAGAAATATCCCTGTTTCCATTGGGATGCAATGCAAGGCTACGAGCTTCAGGAAAAAACAGGAGCAAAGAGGGGGAAAAAGCACCATTACACAGTCACAAACCAATAAAAAGAAGAACAAGAAAAGAAAAAAAAAAGAAAATGAAAAACCACCAGAGTCAAACTAAAAGAGACAGATTGAGTTAGAGAGAGATTGAGAAAAATATAGGCAGAGAGACAGGCCATGGAAAACTCCATTACTCTCTGTATTAATGTAGAAGTCAGCTTTGGCTGTAGTTTCAAGTGAGACAAACAATCTGCCTTGGGGACTGCTTATAAAACCAGGAGCAAAATGCCTACTGGAAATGTCATTGTTCTGCTGAGAGGTTCTGATATCTCTTGGGACACATGGGGACATCTGCCATTTACAAAAGAATAGAGTAAGACACATTTTGATATTAAAATGGAAGTAGTAATTTTTAATAATCTTAGAATTAACCCAACTTAGACAAGTAAAAGCACAGCATCTTATCCTGAAAAATATATAAAATAGGCATACAAAAATAAAAAGTGTCCTATGATTATATGACTTCTACTCAGAGTGACTGTCAGAAATTAGTGTCCTGAAATTTCTTCATTGAAAATTTGAGTTTATGAGATGAGAATACTAATCCTAGCATTATTAAGTCATCATTTCAAAGATAATTAATTTCTTCACACCTCAACCTAATTGTTTGCTCATTCAAATGTAAAATCTTGTATCCATTCTTCAAAAGATTTTTATTACAAATACATGACACTCACAGTTATGCAAAATATAAATTTTACCAGACTCTGCATACTACTGCCATATCTATGTTTTCTCTCACAAAACCATTATACGTATTTATGTGTTAATTCATGCAGATCTAAGAAATATCTGTACCATAATTTACAATGAATGAACCACATTACATTTGACTAGAATTTGAACTCAGTTCTACCTGATCCTCAATTTATGCTTTCCAACTTATGTTAATTAGGATTCAAGTAAAATGTACAAATCAGCATGCAAAACAGAAATGTCACAAGTAATTAAATTTCTTGCGTTGTTTAAGGTGATGTTTCAGAGAGGCAATTTGACTTAAAACACTCACTCAAATTTGCATGTTAAAAAGTTAGTGATTTGAGAAAAGTCTTGAAAACAGAACTAAGGAAATCAAGATTCTGTTCTCTGTACGGTTACTTAAAAGCTACCTTAATATTGAGTGTGGCTTTGGTTATAGTACCTATATATTATTATGTAAGCAGGACAGGAAGCACAGTCTAAAGCTCTCTTGCACTCTCTCAACTGGCCTGCCATAGTCACTGGTTTTGTGACACTGTAGACTTATTAACTAAAGGAGAAGTGAATATTTAGGTTTCTTTGTTTACTAATTACTACTTGAAGACTCTATCTTTCTTGGTTGAAGTAAGACTGATTCCTATTTTAAACAATTTCACTTACATTTAGGCATGTCTTATAAGTGTGTAACAGGGTAATTACCTAGCTGGCATATGGCTCTATGTACAGAATACCAGATCTCTGACTGAAATGAAAGATTTTTTTTTTCTTATTAGATAGTCCAGTAAATACACTGAATTACTGTAGCTTATTTGCTAACCTTTTTCCAGGCCATGCTTGGGAAACCAAGTGATGGGGTAAGTAGCAGTAGGAGATGGTTTTGTAGAAGATGCTGCTGAGTGACAGATCTGCTTATCTTCATAGCAGCCATCTTTCTAAACACAGAATGTGTGCTAGTTTATATCACCAATGACCTCTTCTTTCAAAAGCCACTCAAATTAACTCCAAAATTACAGAGATATAAGGAGAGGAGATAGACCTCTGTCCTGTGCTTAATAAGCTCTTGCTGCTCTCCTTTTTCCATGCTGTCCACACAGAGCCACCTCTCTTGATCATATTGTATCTGTTTCCCACTGTCTGTGTGAGCCTAGATCATAGCTTCAGGCCAAAATCCCAGTTCAGTTTTTCCTAAAATCAAAGTATGCTGTATTCATAGCATTGCATCCAGAGAATAATTGGTATGTCAGGAGAGTATGCAAGCCCACAGCCGATTCTCCTATTTGTCTTTGAAAGCAGGACTAAACCAAGTTGGCTAGTTAATGAGCCAATTATTTTAGGACAAGCTGGTAGATCTGGACACATAGCTCTATAGCTTTGGGGTTTTATTTTATTAAGGGTTCTTTTCTGCTAGGCTTGCACCATTTCCCTTGGGGAAACTTCATGAGAGTCAGAGGCTAGCATTGAAGGTAGCTAACTTGAAACAATTTGACATATGAGTATTTTGAGTCCTTCAAAAGATAAAACAGTAGATTCTCTCTCAGTCTCTCTCTTTTTCTCTCTGTCTCTCTCTCTCACACACATACACACAGAGAGAGACAGAGACAGAGACAGAGACAGAGACAGAGACAGAGACAGACAGAGAAGAGGGAAAAAAAGCTTATACTACCCAGTACTTAACACTGAGTGAAAGTTTTGAAATGTAGACAGTCATTGTCCATGCCACTTTTCTTTGATAAAATTATAGCAATAAAATAATCATTTATGTGTAGAGAAATTCAGTTAAATGAGTTTTGTTGGATATACATATGCTAAACTATTTATTGAGATTCTTTCTCTATTAGATAATTTATTTTTTCAAAATTTTAAGAGGCTAAAAAATTATCATAGATAATATATTCATCAGAAAGTAATAATTCATAGTTACTAAAAGTATTATTTATTTATTAACATTTTGTTACTTTTATGTTATCTTCTTATATATACAAAAAATATACCAATAAACTCAACATCCCTAGCTTACTTTCTTACCCTGCTATCCTGAAGCATACAAAATGATAGTTTCTTTTATTCCTTGTATTTCTTATGGGTTGTATTTATTTTCTCCTTGTCTTCCCTTTCTCGTTTGTTTCAATAAAGTAACATTGCTTTGGTTATGAGAAAAAAGTTAATAAATTTTATCCCTTAATAAATTTATATTTTAATTTAATTTATAAGAACATTGTAAATAAATTATCTCTTTTAGGTATAAAATTATATCAGCTCTGTAGACTGATCTGTCTAAGCCTACCTGTTCATTGTTACTAGTATACAGTAGAATTTCAGGCAAGGCAAATCAACTAATTTGTCCTTAAATTTCCTCCTCTAAAGTGAAGGTGGTTATCATTTCTGCTCTGAAGGATTTTCATATAAATTAGATTAGACAAAATGCAAAATGTGCAGAAGAGTATCTATAGCATTTTCAGTATAAGGTAAGTACTATTGCTATAATTAATTTTATTTTTCCTTTTTATCGAAAATAGTATCTTTTCTGATATAATATAGCCTCATTAGCAATCTTCTTCCATCTGCTCCCAGTACATACCCCTTTCGCTTCCCTTGATATACATTCCATTTATGTCTCTCATTAGAAAAGAACAGGCTTCTGTGATAATAACTAAATATTACAAAAGAAAGCATACTAAAATGAAGCAAAATCAATCATATGGAAGTTGGATATAGCAATCCAATAGGAGGGAAAGCATCTCAGGGGCAGGTATAAGTGTCAGAGACCCATTCGTTCTCAAAGTCAGGAATTCCATAAAAATACTATTATGTTTTAAAAGCTGAAATGGATTATATTCCATGACTTCTTTTGAAATATAGGTGCAGAGTTTGTGATATTCTTCACACTGAAAGAAGGAATCTAGCACCATTTACATAATAACTAGGTCAACATGTTACTGCCTTGTAAAAGGGAATGTGAGAAAAGTTATGCTATTTGATCTTTGAGGTAGAAGTATTTTTGTGATACTCTCACTTTCTATATAGACCATGTGGGTCTAGAACTTGGGAGTTTCCATCCCAAGTATATGATTATAGGAGACTCCCACCACACCTGTGCTTGAAACAAAATCTAAAAAGCCTCACATCCATTTCTCTTAGCACGTACTGATGGCAAGTCATCTACTTTGTAGGAAGTTCAACAACTGAGAAACTAGTAGGGTGATGATGCAACCTGAACCAAGACTTCCAGCAGTACTAATCAAGATCACAAATATGTCAGTGAAACTGTCTTTGTTCTTTCAGCTCGTCAAATTTGTTGAGCTGAATAGCATGGGAAACATGCTATGTGCAACAACATAGGTCAGACTTCTGCCTCTAACTTTCTGATATAGAGGACAGGTAAACTACATTAAAATTGTTATTCTCAAATTAACTTCATTCACAGAGTACGTTGTGGAGCAATAGTCTCCAGAGGGATTATGCTATTAGTGGGCTACTGTCATAAAAACAATATCACCTTGCATGAATTTGAGGCTAGGCATTAGACAGAAGCTAGAAAATCCTTGTGGTTCTCGTGGGATCTTCTACTGTGTTTCAAGGAAGCTGTGAGTTCTTAAAAAATAAAAAAAAAAGAAAGAAAAAAGTATTATTGTAAGCTAGAGGTAGGAAACATTTCAGATGTAGGGGCACAAAGTTTCCTAAAATCACCTTGGAGATATATATTGATGGATCAAACTGCAAAAAATTTCTAAGAAAAATTGTGAAGGTATCAATTGGGTTTTGTAGCTGTGTGTCATGCAGTGCCATGAGCTGAACAAGGAACTATTCAGCTCTCAAGAAGAATCTAGAGGAAATATGAAAGTACCAAAACTTACTAGACTGAAAGAAAAAAAAAAAAAAAACTATGTTCTTTTCTATGTCAGCCTGGGAAGATTCTCCAAATAAGTGAAGGCTTGACGACAAAGAGTAAATTCAAGAAATGTGGTGTGGGCGAAAGTAAAAAAGAAAAGCCAGACTTGTGGATAGAACTTTTTGTTAATACTTTATATTGTACTTCTTTGAATGTTCAGAGACAAAAGCCTCCTAGGCATCCAGTCTCACATATAGTATGACTTATACAGATGCTTATATTTAAGACCTTTGCCTATGTGATTTTTCTATAATAGAGACAATAGCAAATATATTAGAAGTTTATTAACATTCTCAGAAAATTATGTTTTACTAAAAGAAAAAAATCAAAATTAAGAAAGTATAAGGAAAGAGCTCAAAAGTTCTCAGTCCAGGGAAACAATTAATAATTAAGAAATCAAATATTTTGGGATACATTAACATAATAATTATATTGCATGCAATAACTGAATTATTTCCCTGTACCCCACCTATCTACCCCCCCACACAAGCACACAAACATGTATAGAATTATTACATATGTATATTGATGGATTGAACTATAAAACCATTTCTAAGAATTGAGAAGCTATCGGTTTTGTAGTTGCATGTCATACAGTGCCATGAGCTGAAAAAAAATACCAAAATGAAACAAGTCCATGAATATAAAACTTTCTATGGTAATAAAACAGGTTGAAAAAAGTGATCAATTATAGTTATAAACTGATGTGTATGTGGGGGGGGGAGGCCTGTCACATATAGTGAAGTCAGATGACAACCTCAGGGTAGGTTCTCACCTTCTACTTTGTTTGAAACAGTCTCTTTGTTCTCTTTCCCTAGGTACATCCAGCTAATTTCTAGAAATTGTCTCTTCCTTCCATCTTGCCTCCCATGTACTGAGAAAATGGACACATGGTATCTCATCTAGTTTACAATGTTTTGGAGAATCAATCTCAGTTTCTCATACATACACAGCAAGAGCTTAGGCCTACTGAGCCACGTTCTCAGCCCATCCACTGATTTTTATGTGGGAGGTGGGGTGGGAGGGAAGAATGGTTTAGGAAAAATCAAAAAACCAAATTGAGGAGCTCAGAAACAGAGAGTAAAATCAGACTTTAGCAGATAAAGTGCCTGGCTACTGAGGTTTTTTTCCTGCCTTTCTTTGTAAGTGATGTGTTCTAACCCACCCTCTTGCATATTGAGAAGATGACTCTTTACTTATTTCCTGCACTTTCAGATTACAAAGACCTTTACTGAATAAAATCAGTTTATGGGCTTTTATCGCATCTTGGACCTTATTTCTATGATCTCATCCTGAGCCTCTACATTGACACCAATGGCATGGTTGCATATACCTTTTGAGCAGTTTTGGGAGCAAGTGAACATGTGGGAAGTGATTGATAATTTTAACAGTATGTACTATAGCTGCTTTATTTTTATTTCTTAAAGGCAAAATACTATTTTATTTTGTTTCATTGCTCTATTGAAAATAACCACATTTGGAGAGACACAAAACACTTATGTTTCACATGATTACAAAGTTATCGCAAATCTCAAACCTCTACATCACAGATGTTTAACCTTCACTTAGAGAAAATGTTTACAAAGTATCTGAGTTTACTGCACAGGCCTTGAGTATATAGGAACTATGTGTGGTGCATCTAGTAACATCTTTAAATTGGATCTAGCACAGAAGGGGCTGCAATATATAAGGTCATGATGCAAATACTTTGGAGGGAGAGTGAAATCAATTCACACAAAATGGCAAAGGTTCAGTGTGCAAGGAGCTCCGCAAGGATTCACTGAGCCATCTGGGCATCCACAGCTTGTGTCACACATTCTGGGGCTCCCTGACTAACTTTCTCTAGAAATTTATTTATTTATTTATTTATTTATTTATTTATTTATTTATTTACAAAATCTGTCTAAGATGAGCTAGCTTACTATTACTGAGTAAACTCTGCAGGAAGCCATAGGGAGGAAACTTATTCAGACTAACTACTCTGAATTTCTGATTTGTAGCATAGTACACATGTAATACAGTAAATGGTTCCTTTTAAATTACTTTAATTTAAATAATGTATTATGGAGCAATAGTAACCCATTTTGTTTAGAAAAAATGGTTTCATTTTTTTTCCCCATCTATCAGCAGATAGTGAGTCTATGTCCCATCCCCTTGAATCTAGTGGGCTGATAGTCAGTACTACTTGGTACAAGTGGTTATATGTGAGTTTTGAGGCTGAGTGTGTCTGTGTGTATGTTTATAAATATAGCTATATGTGCTTCTGTATATGTGTGTTTTCACATATGTAAGTACATGTGTGTGCAGGTATGTAGGTGTGTATGTACGTGTGGGGTATGTGTTTGTGTGTGTGCAGATGGGTAGATAGATCAAAGGTAAATCTCAGATGTACTTTTTTGTTGTTGTTCATTTGGATTTTTTCCCCAATTCTTTTTTAAATTCACTTTAAATTCTGATCAAAGCTTTCCCCCTCCTCTCTTCGGAGTCATACTCTTACAAATCTCTCCCCCAATTACCCTGTCTCCTCAAAGAATGGAAACCTACTTGGGTACTGCCCCACCCTGGGACATTTACTCCCAGCAGGGCTAAGTACATCCTTTCCCACTGAAGCCCAACCAGGCAGTCCAGGTAGGGGGAAGGAGATCCAGTGGCAGGGAATAGAGTCAGAGATAGCCCCTGTTCTACTTCTTATGGGACCTACATGAAAAGCAAGATGCACATTTACTACAAATGTGTCAGGGGTCTAGGTCCAGCTCCTGTAGGTTCCCTGGTTGATGGTCCAAGATCTGTGATCCACCTTGGTCTCAGGTTAGTTGACTCTAGGTCTTCTGACCCCTCTTCCTTGCTCACTTCTATCTTCTACTCTTCCTGAAGACTTCTCCAGAGCTCTGCCTGTATTTGGCTGTGGGTATTTATTTGGCTGTGGGTCTCTACGTTTGTTTTCATCTGCTGCTGGATGAACCCTCTCAGGAGACAGTTATGCTAGCTTCTGTCTGCAAGTAGAGTAGAATATCATTAATAATGTCAGGGGCTAGCTTTCTCACATGAGATGGATCTCAAGTTGGGGTAGTCATTATTTGGCTGTTCCTTCAGTCTCTGTTCCATCTTTATCCCTGCACATCTTGCAGGGATCACCAATTCTTCTTGCTGGCTTGGCTGGCCAGCAAGATCCATGAATTCTCCTTTTTCTATGTAGTTGACACTGGGATTATCAGCGAAAGAGGATTCTGGAGATTGAATTCAGATTCTTATTGAATGAATTATCTTCCTAGCCCCTTGAGCCTAAATATTAATGAGAAATACAGCCTCAACGTGGCTTGCTTGAGACACTAACTCTGGTTTAAGTCAGTTGCCATGTAGTAAGCTCCACCACCTCAAATCCACACTGCTCATATGGCCCATGTTACATACTCTAATACTCTGTCTAGCTAAAGAAAAATACAAGATATGCTAGTGATGTCTTCTTGGTTAATTCTCATCACCTTATCCTAACTAACCACATGAAAGAAAGAATATCCCAGACAATATAAGAGCACTACCCTCTAAGCAAGGCAGCTACTGTCTTGGTTAGATCAGCTATGCCTGCTTAGGAAGAGGTTGCCATGATCAGTGCTATTTGGCCATTGATACTACCTGAAAGAACAAGAATTATGTGAGGTCATTGTATCTAAGCCTGAGAATCCAACCATTCTATTTATATGAAATTCTTCCCTAACTTCCCATGGCCTTGGGTTCTATAGTTGTGCTAGAGTATATATATATATATATATATATATATATATATATATATATATATATATCAGTAAGATTAACCTAAGTGGAGAGATCTGTCTATGCAAATATGGGTAATTCATCATTCACACTTGATAAAGATGTCATAGTGTGTCTTCTTTGGTGTTATCTTTTCTAATGTTACTAACCCTTCATCAATGTCATGCAAATAAGTACAATAAACTCATTGGTTTCCCAGGGTAAATAGTTATGAAATCACACTTTGATTTTTCATTGAGATTCTATGAAGAAGATAGATATTAAATTTTTCTAAGAAAGGAATTCTTTCAATACAAGCTGATTTTTAAGTGAAGTCCTGACTTACAGAATTCATGAGATATA